>VBVR01003767.1:0-16423 GCA_011638315.1 Tetramorium parvispinum
ATTTTAACACAGAATTTTCTAATCTAATGTATGATATTTTTGTTTTCACAAATTTAAATTGAATTATGTTTAATAAAGAAATTACATTTTTTTAAACATTTTAAAATATTTATTTCAAACATTTCAAATAATATGCGGAGTATTGCTAATACAAAATACGTTATATATCTTTTATAACTAAAATGAGATATATAATATATTCAGCATTATTAATAATATCTATGCACCATGCTAATATTAATATAATATTGAATAGAAGTGATCATGTATCTCATGCAAATACAATATTATATGACAATCTATATTATGTTATACTCTAATTACAAGCGTTCGAAATTTCCGAGTCACAAAGCGTAAAATAATGCAAATGCGTTTGGCACGTGCACTCGCACCGCATCGGCGCAGTAGCGCGTCGCCGAAAATTTAAAATTATCCCTGTAGCGTCGCGCGTAATGCCGAGTATAAAACGGTAAATACCGTCTGACACCAATTATAAACCAGACTGACGAAGTTCACCAACCACCGACTCCGTCTGCGTCTTCTCATAGAAATGCATATAAACGCATCCGAGACGCATCGCGCTTTTGATATGAATTATACGTCGCGTAAATGTAACAGTTTGGCGAAAAGTGATCTGCAAATTTTTTGTGCAGCTCCCTTCTGACAATCAGTGAAAAATACAACATTCATCATATTGATGTTGCATTATTTGTCCTAATTAATGATAATTAAAGATAAATCTTTCGGTAGCGAAATCAACGTTTCTCGTCTAAATCTTTGGTATATATTATATATATATATATATGTTTACAAATTTTTCTCGATAGAATAAAGAATTCCAAAAGAAAAAAAAATAATTCTATCGCCAATAATCGCATATATTCACCGTCCATTGCATTTCCGTGCTGAATCTACCGTAGCCAATGTGGACTTTCCAATGATCAAATGTGCACATAGAATAACGTTTCCACAGTTCGTGAATATTTATCGGAAAATAATATTGAATGGAAGACTAAATTGTTAACTTTGAAACTAATGCAGTGTCCAAAATTCAAGCCGATTTATGAAATCCGTGCCATTCAGTTCTCGCTGTAGGCTGAGATGATACGGATGGAATTTACGGCGGTGAAGAACGCGGATTACAGCGCTCCGTTACTAATGCCACATTCATGTGCAATTTGATGCGAGCTAATGCGGGGATTTTGAGCCACTGTGACAAGAATGCGGGTTTCATTTCCTTCGTTGGCTGCTCGCTTTCTGCGGTCACTTTTGCAAGCAGCAATTTCCGGTCTCTCGCAATTTATTGCATATGTTTTTGAAAGTTTGACGCGAGAACGACGAAAATACCATTTGGCATATAAAGCTTTAGCTCCCATTAAATTTTAGCTGACTTTTTTCATAAATGAGAATCATATTAACTTGCTTGTTAATTGCATTAATTTTTAAAAAATTGTTATATATAATGTTTAAAAATATATGGGTAGGTTTTTAAAAAATACCATTAAAAATGCATGAAAATGTTATTAGCGTAAAAAACTCAAATTTAAAAAATATATATCAACGTATAGAATAGATAAACTTATGTGTACAATCAATTTAATATTCTAGAAATTTGTTTAAAAATGGCATTTTCCATATTCTATATTTTATTATTATTATTTTATTTTATTATTATTATTATTTTATTTTATATTAAAGTGTAAGAAGTACATATGAGTTTTGTATTCTTGAGATTTTGATATCTCACGATGGACTAATGAGATTATTCATGATATATTGGCCGACATTAGAAATTCCGATTAGTAATGCTGAGTAACGGCGGTGAATAAACGTGGTTGGATGGTAGAAGAAGAGCGAGAGAAAACTTGGGCAATGTAATGGGATCCACGATCCCTGGCGACCCGCGTGAGTCAGGAGAATCCACGACGAATATCGCGTGACTGATCTAGCTCCATGTCGACTCTATAGAACTTTAAATACAGTCTGACGTCAATCACAGAGTAGACGACGTCCAGAATTGTGTAACTACACTGCAAACCCAAGTGTGTTACCTTTACACACGCATATGTGTAATTTTTTTTTAGACTTCTTATACGTTTCTTGTTATTTAAAATCACAACATATTTAAAACGTATTTTATCATTTAAATTTTATCCATTAAATTAACCTTTTTTTTATTTTTTTCAAGTATATTACTGTATATTACACGATCATTATCTACTCAATATCATTATATATATATATATATATATATATGTCGCGTTTTTCATTAATAAGAGCAGAGAAGCAACAAACTTACAGAAGACTCCATTATTACATTTCCAATAATATACGCCCAGAGCTCACGTCTCGTTCGGTCGGTGTTGCAATTTCATTTATTTTCTGAACTCCATCCATTGTGTAACGTGCTGCGTTTAATGGTCAGGATATCCTGTATTAAGCCCAGACGATTGTATTTCTTCCTTCCATATAATTCGCTCGAATTTAAAACTTGTTTATGACGGCTATATTTTCCTCTTTTAATTACTAGAGCAATTCGCTTACATGGACAGATATTTTGTACCTACAACTGCAATTATACAAAATATTTGCTTACGTTATATTTTCTTAGACGTTTTAACGCATGATTGAAGAAATAGGATACTCCATTTTTATCGAGGTTATTTTAAAACTTTAAAACAATTCTGTCGCAAGGTGTTTCTGTAAACGCAACGATAATTCAAGGCGATCATTAAATATGAACGTGAAATGTTTTGCTATAGTAGATCAGGAGTAGTTTTTTGCGCAAACACTTGTCACATCGCAATATGCAAAAGTTCACTTTCTGTGAAACGGTAACACCATTACGATCGCATTTTGCGGTATCATATTTTATTTACGTGCCATCAAGGTGCAATCAAGAATGCGGTATTGCTTATAAAACGTGTGTTTACGCGTTAAACGAACATTAATGTCTATTTAATGATCGTTAGATCATGGTATCATATATACATACTAACGATTACCTTGATATTATTGCGTGAAATTCTGCGAATACAGATTTCACGGTTTTACATCTATCATTGAAATATCGCGATGGGTGTAAGTTGGTAATTTGAAAAACCAATCCTTTAGAAAATTTCTTTATACTAATATTATATTAATTTAAAAAAAATAATGTTTAAACAAATATGAGTGAAGCGCGAAAATGTGTAGAGCATAAATATAAGAGAAAAAATATGCACGTCCAAAATGAAAGTAAAAGTTAATAGATTAATGATTATTATCAATTGTTGAATCTACTTGAAAACATAATAATATTTAGCAATGAGAAATTCTTATATAATCTATGATCGCACGGTTTGTTCAAATCATTGATAAGGCGGCGATGTTCATTCATTGTGTTTAATCACATATAGCCTTGATAACGCGCTATGAATGAATGTAGCGAATAAAAGATAACGTGCCGATTGGGAACACAGTTTTATATCTGTACATACACGAACTCGATTCTGTTTCATAGCTATCATCTACAGTCAAATGCATTTACTCGGAACGGTTTAGCAGTTAAATTTCTCTGTGATATACATATTTAAAAGCGAGAGAGACAGAGATAAATAAATCTTTGAATTTGTATAATTAACTATGTAATTTAATAGCTCGTAAACAAAAAGAATCGATAAATCGCAAATTGTGTTGAATTCTTCGAGGAATTAGCGCAAACATGATTATACCATTTTTCAAACGACTGATAAATGATGGTAATATAATGAATAATTAATAATGAATTAAATCAAATGAGAGATAATAACATACGTATACTTAATTAACTAAATCAAATGGAAGTACTTTTATTAACTTTTATTAATTAAAAATAACGTATTTACCATTATAATCTATTTATGCATACCTTATATGAATTAAGCAATTGATAGGGTTTATTACATTGAAATTTACAGAAAAAAATTGAGGCTTTATGATTTTTAATCGTAATTTCTATGATAAATTATCTTAACTTTTATTTATGTTTTTCACAGTAATATTTTATCATTTTTATTTACAATGTTTATTTATTTTATGAAATATATTTATTATTCTTATTTACATATTTTTTAATAAACTTTTGCCATTTACATTTATGATTTATACAACAAGATTTTATAATTTTTATTTATGATTTTCATGATTTTATTTACGATTTTTATTTATTGTTTTATATGTCTCATTTTTATTTATAAATCTCTGTTGTATTTAATCATGATTTGTACATTTAACATATGCTCTGTCACGAAACGCAGTTGATATAAAATTGTAACGCGGCATGGTCGAAACGGTTACCATCATAAAAACATGTCAAAAGTAACAAGCGTAGATTGAAACAAATATCATTTGAAATTAGAATAATATGATATTTACTGATGAATAATCTTTTCAAGCATATGTTTCTTTGAAAATTGTGCTGGGGAAACAGTTATTTTTAAAACTAAAAACAATATACTCATATTAAAAAGTTGTCATCATGTTTAAATTTAATTCAAGATGCAATATTGAAAAATGAATAGTAAAGTCGCATGCACATAAGTGCTGTTAAGAACAAAGTAAAATTGATGTGTCGGGAAGTTCCGACTTGCAGCAGATGCTGATAAGTGAACGAAAATAACTTCTATCATAATGAAATATCCTCTCATCCGTGACTGACTATGTTATTCGTGCTAACGAACTTGGATAAAAATATAACTTCCATTGGAAATTCAATTTCAATTCTATTATCTTTGAAAGGGCACAATAAGCGATAGCTTGGTTTACTTGTCAATAAAACATAAATAATAAAAATTACGTATATATAATATATAATAACATACAAATTATTATATGATTTTTATAATAAAGCTCATATAAAAAATACTTTTCCATTTTTAGCAATTTTAACTTCTAATATAGTTTCTATTAAGAATAAAAAATTATTTCGAAAATTCGGTTAAGTTAATAAAGCTTTTATTTAAATAATACATCGAGATCCGTGCAATTATGAGAAGAAAATAAGTATAGACACAAATTTATTTGGCAATTGTAAAAAATGAATTTTTCTTAATGTAAATTTAAAATAATATTTTGTTATTTAAATGTATATTTTGTCTATTTAAGGGGAACAGAAATGAGTATAAAATCCTGATGATTTTTCATGTGGCAAGTAATTAACCCACGGCTGTTTGCTTTCAATTAATCAATCTTGCCAGGTCATGAAAGTTTTGGATCTTATGTTTATATTCGAGACTTTTTAAACTCATTATATCAACTGCGGCTGTTACTTTAACTATAAGTGGGATAGTTTACTTCTAATTTCGTTAACTTGCAAAATTTTTCTTGTACGAGGAAATTATTTGGGTTTTTTAAAAATAATTTAAGAAAAAAAACTGGATCGTTTCCATCACTATTTTCACTTGTAAGTCAGAAAATGTTCTTTTTATTTGTGAAGTCTTGAAATAACAAAGTAACAAAGACACGGCCAAGTTTACTATAAACTTACTCGTTTTAATCAGTTGCCTGCTGAATTTCTGCTGACTGGCCTCGAAATAACGCGTCTAATTTACTACTTAAAAGTAACCTTACCGCAGTAAGTTACGTTAGCTGCAAGGCGCCGTACGTTGCTTCTAAAAATGGATTCCCGGGCTAAAGCCGAGCGAAGTTTGAAGGCGAACAGGTCGACAAACAAAGTATTGGCGAATAAGTGATGTATTTATGCAACAATGCATCTTTAAAAAGAATTAGTTTTAAAAATGTGATAATAAAAATAAAATAGAAATAAAAATAAAGAAAATAAATGAAGCTAAAACGAATAGCGCACTATTCTAAAACATTCTAAACTAGTTCTAAAATACATCTTTTAATAATTAAAAACTTTCTCGTTTCACATTTAATTATAGAAAATATTTAAAAGTACAAGCTATAATTAGAGTATAAACTAGAAACTTATAACTATAATAGTAATTAATCAGTAACTGAAAAATAAAAGAAGAAGCAACAAACTTTAATTAACGACAAAATTCTGTATAACTTAAACGATAATAGATTATCTTCAGAAAATAGTTCAAATACTATAACAAGTTGCAAATTAATTTTACATGGCCAAGAAAGTGCATTAGAAGATATAGATCTAAAATATCATGGATAAATTTATATCCTTATAATTGAAAAAATTTGCGAAATTTAACTTGAAAATTTTCAAGCGCGGTGTCTCCAAGTTTTCCACCAAGTGTAAATTACGTTTAAATAAAAATTCTATTGACAGCGCGTAGTAAAAAGCGGGAATAATTAAATAAGGTGATATTTGCAAAAACGATAGGAAGAGCGTGATTTTCAATTGCTCAGAGCTAATTACGAGTTTGATATCATTTATTAATTTATTTTACTGATAATCTGTTATTGATAAATTGATTAAAATATTTTGTGATCCTTAACTCTTCACTTGGATCTTTCTTAACTTCTGAGTCATCCTGTGGTTGGACGATTCGGGTGATCCATGATAACTTCACTCCCACATTAAGCACCCCCATTTCTAACCTCATCCATCTCTCGATCGATCTATTTTACTCTTGCAGTACCAAGAGTAATTTCAGCTGCTACATCAACCTATATACGTGCGCAACTATTCGGTTAAAAATCGTGGCGCACAGTTTCTTCGAGTTTCGCTTCCAATCTTGAAATAGTGTTGTAGTATTTTTAATTAAAAAAATGTTTCCTCTCTCCAATTATATATAATAAAAATGAAAGGTATGGAAATTATAAACATTTATATTTTTGCTATTTAAATTATCTTGGAAAGAAAAATTTATGAAATATATTGAACAAAAATAAATGAAAATTTGATAAAGAAATTAAAAGTACGAAAAATGCATGTAAAGAATATATCCTTAGAATCTAGCTTCGAAATGATATTTCTTTCGATATGTCATGACCCTTGCGTGGTCATGGCCCTGAGTTCTTGCATGTATATACATTAACTTATACCCTCTTTAACTTCACTAAATGATTACAAGATATTTTGCTAATTAATTAATTACACAAATCGAGTGTAGTATTGAATATTTAAAACGGAAAAAAGTGTTAGCGAAGATTTATCTCGTTTCGAATGATTATATAATCTCTGCAACAACAATTAAGATATTTAAACATTTAGAGGTACAATGAAACAACGTTTGTCGCTTTAAACACTTGGATATTAACAGCCATATCATTCTGACTGTTATTGTATTATATGTAATCTTATTTATTATATCCCTGCGGCACACATGTGACAATGTTAAAATTGACCTTATCACTGCTAGCCTAATCTTACGTTAAAAATTGAAGAAAAAACTTTCCGCGATAACTAGATAATAATAATATTGTTTTAATTTGTTGATTTGGATTTTGTATTGCATTCCACTTCAAAAGGCAAAAGTAATGTTAAAGGCATGTTCGTTAGATAAACAAGACTATTGTTATTGATTAGACCTATTAGAAACTCAATTGGCGTTACTGAGAGATACAATAATCTAAAGTACTTTCAATTTGAACTCACCGATATAAATTCCGATTTGCCTCGCTGCTTGCTGCACGCGAGATACGATAGCATTTATTGATATTCTAATATAGTAAGTACCTTTTTTAAGTTTTTGCTTCTTTTATACTTTATTTATTGTTTATTTACAAAATAATAAATATTATTTTACTAACATTTTATAAAACTTATTTTATAAAACATTTTCTATAATTTTTTAATTAAATAGTTACAATGTATTAAAATTTAAAAGCAGTCTTTAATCTTTTCCAAAAAATAAAATCTTTTCACTTGACTAATATGTTCATTTCTGACGAATAGATTTCTAAAGATTCTTAAAAAATTGAAAAAGATTTTACTATATCCGTATACTAAATTTTTAGTTCGCTTTCGCACTACCATTTCTTATGTTTTCCGATAATTTCGACGTTTTGATCGAGGAGCGCTCGTAAAAATTCCACTACCGTTAAAAAATCTTGCGAAATGAGATGAGGTTTTCTACCGCCATTTATTTCTAACTCGCCGTCACCAATCAGGTTTAAAATATTCTGATGGAAAAGCTAGGACCATATTTAGTTATCAACGCTTGTATTCAATCACCGTGTCCCAGTTCTACTGCAACTAGAAATTTTTCGATTGCAAAGTTTACGCAATAAAAAAATGGAACAGTTATTTCTCGTTATAAATATCTCGTGCGCTTTCTTTTGTTTTAAGATCTTTTAATCTAAGTAACTCAAATAAGTTGAAATTTTTAACAAGTAAAAAATAAGAATAATTTTCTTTTACAATACGTTTTATATATTCTTATGTAGAATATTCCTGTGTCAGGCTAATCTTACATTACGAAATACAACTCACTTAAAATGCATCGCAATGCACTATTATATTCGAGCGAAGGAAGCGATATTGGAAAATATGCTAGAAAGTTCGCACAATGCGGAATAATTCCTCAGACGAATTACGTTTCCTTTACCGCAAATTTTACGCGCCGGCTTTTTCAACGAAAGACGTATTTTGAGGATAATAAATCGCACTCGACTGCATCTGGCGTTTATCGGCCGATTGTTCATTGATCTTATCCATGTCTGGGACAGGAATAATCTACCATTGCTAATCTCTTACTTTCTCCCTTTTCCACTGATAAATCGTATTCCCGCTTCTCTCTTTTGTTTAAATTGTCTGTTTGATAAGCTTCAAGTTTGATGACATATTACATCAAATATAGTTTCGAAAAGCAAATTTAGATCAATTTTAATTAACTTGATGCATTTTATATAAAATTTGTATTTAATCGAGAGCATTAATTTTCATAGAATAGGACGAAGAAACTATATTGTCAAATTCTAAATATTTTTGTTATTATAACGTATTTATTTATATGTTAATGTTGAATAATTGTTTATATTAAAAAATATTCTCCAAAACTTTTATTTTTGTACTCTGATGTTAATCGATCTTGACTTTGTTTTAACCGCTTTTTGAAATATATAGTTACATAAAGGATTGAAAAAGTTCTTTTTTTGATTTTTGTAAAATATGTTTTTGTAAAACATGAAAGCATTCAAAATATTTTTATATCAATATATCTGGTGATATCTATTTTAAATTTGAACTGCGAATATATGTTACAAAAACATGAAAAGGTAGGCGGTTAATTTGTTTTACGTTGAAAATACGATTATTCATATCACAACAAGGGATTGTATTTTGCAACCGCCAACAATTTAGAGAAATGTGATAATTTCAATTTTGGAATATAATATTATTACTTTATTATTATCATAAATAATGTTTATTATTTTACATCATATGTCCAATTATATTGCTTATTATAAAAGATAATTTATCCAATAAATTGTCAAAAGCTTTTTACAATCATTATAAAACATTGAATATTTCTCTTATTATTTATTATTATATTTGATGTTAAAATTATGTTGGTAAAGTTATGATCCAGTACTGATCTGACAAAATGTCTTTCGCGCGACGCGAAGTTCAAAAGAGTATTACGAAGAGATAACGGAGGATACATTGATCCTGAATCAAGGAAAAGTCAAGCAAAATTGAATTTACCAATGTGGAAAGCTAACTCACTAAGCTTCAGTCGAGATATGAGCTATAAGAAGCTTTTATGGAGTAATACTAGAATACAGTGAAAGTCAAACAAATTTATATCTGCTTTCGAAAGGATGTGTCCTGGAATAAAAATTTGACATAGATAAACGACTAAAAAATGATAACACGTTTTTCTAATAAAGATCTCTTAACTTTCCTGCTGTATTTGGATCATAATTGTTTAAAGAAAAAATTTACTCACCAATTACTTTTCTATGAAGGAAAGTATGAAAGTAAAAACTGATATATAGACTGCTTTTTGCAAAAAATTTTTAATATATATACTACTAGAGTCAAAAAGTTCCCGGAATGAATTTTTAAAAATTTATTTATTGAAGTTATACAAATTTAAGCTACACTGCCTTCAAAGTACTCTCCTCCTACATTTTACACACTTGCCCCAACTTTCGTACAGTTGTTGAAAACATTGCTCGAATCCGATTTTTACCTGTTTCTGAGGCTAAAATTGAAATTAAAGGGGCAACGTTTCTCGAATTCTTAGGAGGTCATTCAAAATGCGACGAGACAGCTGATGGCACTTTCAAATATTGAGTTCGAGGAATGTTTTCAACAACACTACAAACAGTTGGGGCAAGTGTGTAAAATGCAGAAGGAGAGTACTTTGAAGACAGTTTAGCTTAAATTTGTATAACTTCAATAAATAAATTTTTAAAAATTCATTTCGGGAATTTTTTTGACTCTAGTAGTATATACAGTATAAAAGAAACTTTTTTTGTAAAGTTTGACTTTTTTTTCAAATGATATATATAATTACATTAAAATTTTTTATTTTAATGAAAACTTTGTACAATTTTATATGATAATATTTTTCTCTAATAATAATAATACTTTCTTTTTCTTTATCTTTCGCTTTTATTTATTCTTTTATTTCATGACTGTCTCTTATTTTGACACATATCCCAGATTTATTCGTACTTTCTTTTATTTTTACGATGAAATACGATCATACACTATCACGGCTGTGGACAGGAGATACCAACAATAAATGCGTCATTCATCATCGATCGAAACACCCGGTATAAAGTATCGATCATTCCTCGATGACGGAGATAAATGGTGGTCATCGAGTATTATTTATGCATTGATTGCGCAGCAGACTTATTTTGTAAAATAAAATCGTCAATATATATCACACCGCCGGAATATTTATCGTTACATAAACAATATCTCTGGATCTTTAACATATCTCTCTTTGCATACTAATATTTCTTCAGATAATTGAATAATATGGCTTAAAATATTTTTGTCGAAACTAACTACTGTCGAGACTAACCATCGTAACAATGATGAAATTAATATTTATATCTCCAACATTTGTATGCAGCCGCATAGAACAATATTTTTCTTCTAGGCTGAGTTTAGTTTCACACTATGCGCTAGTAGAAAAGTGTTAATGCAAGTGATGTGAGTCGATGCGTGGTCAGACACGAAGTACGAAGCACGGAATTAGCTTAAGAGAGGTGTGCGACTATAATTCATGAGGCCAATCGATAGTAAAGCCGCGACTACACGAGAAGCGACTGTTTGTCGCGTTTCTCGCTTGTGTTTAAGATCTATTTAAGTAGATTTACGTATACAGGAGGATATCGATCAATCAATCTTGTCTGATATTGTTTCCACACGATCAATCTTTACGGAGTGTCATGAGTTTACCTTTAACAATGGATACTATAAATGTTATTAAGTCTTTAATGCTATACGACTATACGCTATATTTTATATGTATACATAAAATTTAGGATATATAAAAGTCATGATATTTTTTAAATGAATAGACTGAATAGACTATATTTTGACAAGTACATGATCAGTGATATATAACAAATACAAATAACACACATACATAGCGTACTATATTAAAAATAATACCGTGGTTATAAGAAAATAATTTTAACAAAAAAAATGAAAAATAAAATATTTTTAGGGAATAATTACGAATTTTTTATTTGATATTAAGTAAAACGCTCTGTTCATGCTTTTATACAACTTCTTATAACTCTACATACTTACAGAGTTATAAATAATTCTCTAAATATTTTTTTATCAATTTTACAACTGTCAGTACATTTATATTTCGGTGCTAAAACTCTTTCCTTGAAGTTAAAATATTCAGAGTTTTATTAATGCAAAAATGGGTCATTCAATATCATCTGAAAATATCCAATAAGGAAATTTTCAACGATACGTCTCGCATATTTATTATGCCAGATTGGAATTAATTAAAACTCTTAATTAACGGAATGTTAATTACGTTTCGCTGTTTCTATCTGACCATGAATCGGCTCTC
Source organism: Tetramorium parvispinum (assembly GCA_011638315.1). Taxonomy (NCBI): domain Eukaryota; kingdom Metazoa; phylum Arthropoda; class Insecta; order Hymenoptera; family Formicidae; genus Tetramorium; species Tetramorium parvispinum. Next base: position 11,943 of record VBVR01003767.1, read on the forward strand.
TACTTATTCTGTTATAGAACATGTCCCGTGACATTATTAAAGCAGCAAGACGCGGTTTTCTGGTTTCAGCGGAAGCAGGAATCGCTGCAACGGCGGAGATGAAGCAACCGGAGGACAGAACGGAGGAAGAGAAAATGGCACTGCTGGGCAGACCGCGCCTCGGCGAGGTGTCTCGAGCGCAAATCAGGATTAAAGAATCCAAGGAGTTCAAGAACACTGTGGATAAGCTAGTTCAGCGAGCAAATGCCTCCATAATACTCGGTGAGCTCTTAATATGATCTCTTCTCGGAACATCTGCTATAAGATATAAAATGTATAGCTTATACACTCACACGTAAAGTATTTTTGGATTTTCTAGTAATACAATCGAGGAATGAAAAATTAAAATATATTTAATTTTCAAAAATATTATTTTTTTAAAACAATATTAAAAAATTTAATAAATTGTTAACTTAATTTTTATAAGAGTTTTCCTTTCTCCTCACATCCCTTTCTTCCCTTTCTTCTCACATCCTTTTTGGTTATATTTTTCTTGTCAATTCAAAGACATAAATACATACGCACATTATTTATATATAAAATTAGGAGAAAAACTTTGGCAATTTAAAAATAAGATTTAGGCATAAATACGAAATATAACTATGTAATTATAATTATCATCTCTTCATTACGATTGCTGCTGAGATAGAGCATCTCTTAGTTAGACGTCAAGCAAGTCCTTGTTAAAACACGAGTGGCAAGAAGAAGCCCTCTCTCTCTCTACAGACCCTACAGTAGATGAAAATCGATTCAGAAATTGCGACTAAATTCTACGACTGTTTCGTAATTGTATAAAATTTCTTACACGTTATTTCTTGTTCGCAAGACATCCACTTCGCCATCTTCTCTGCCTTAAATTTATTATTGAGCAGTATGCGCCTAACTCAAACTAACTCGATCTAATCTTTCCCGACGGAGGATAAAATGTGTATCACGGGATACGCGAGCATCTAGATTGGGCTTTTCAGAAATGCAACCCTGAGGAATGCGACGTTATGTAGAGGCTCGTGAAATTCAAGACTCCCTCGGCGCCATGTGCATGATTCTCACGTTTCTGCGTTTCCTGTGCGCATCTTTTCGTTGCATTCGCTATGCAACCGTTTTAGATCCGTACTTCTTATATTTTTTCACATTTCGCGTAGGTTTTTCTAACGTGCAGTAAGCTAGATGCATGAATTGCAGTATTTTAATTTGAATTGCAATGAAATTTAGTATATTAATTTTTAATACTTTCAAATGTAATTCTTATTTTTATATCACTGACAGATGTATCAAAATACTCTATTTCTATTTTACAGAGAAAAGTAAAGATTTTTCAAATAAAAAGTTATGCATTTCAAGTAAATGAAGGATTTACTTGATTTGTACAACTATTACATGACAGATACACGTTGGTACAAAATTATAAAAATAGAACCCCTCGGACATGGCGCCATTGCCATCGCTTACTACGAATACCGTAAACTTCCAATAGAAGCCTTGAAAATGATCGTATTGAATTTGCTTTAGATATTGACTTCAAATGCGGACAAAAAATAGAAAGCACAAATATATCAGGCTGATGAAGATGTTTTCTATTGTCATTTTTGTTCATTTCCTCCTTGCGTTTAGAAGACTTTTTTTCTCACAGCAGGAAATTATACCACGTATTTTACGTTATTCAAAAACATTTCTAAAGAGATATGGTGAAAGCTTTAATCGAGAAATATCGAATGCGCAAAGAAACAGAAGAAAGCTTCACAATGAAACTTGCGTCATGTGATAATCTTTTCAACGTTTTCCATTTAATAAATATTTATTATTAGTGATAACATATATCTATAATGTATAAAACATTTAATAGAATAGAATAAAATATGTGGTGTACGAATAAGAAAAATTGCAAATGTTATAAATATGTAACGAACATACGCCAAAAAATGTATTTAAATATCTTATCTGATAGATATTTGTTACACAAATTGAATGAGATGAAAACGATTTGATCCTGTCTCTTTTTTTTTCTTCTTCTATTTCTGTCTTTTTTTTCTCTTTTTTCTCTTTTTTTCTCTCTTTATATACATGTATATACATGTGTAGAAATGAAATCGATTACAGCTCGAAAAGAGTATCACGTTGCTCTATTATAGTGAGCTTTTCTTTGTCCGGTTTTCCTTTCTGCATTTTCTGCTTTCACTCGACCTGTGAAACGGAATCGCTCAAAGCATTTTTCGACTTTTACCATCGACAAAGCGTTTTATTCGCTTGTTCGTCGAGCTCGTAGATTTGAATATGTACAAAAAATTATTTTACAATAATATTTCTTTTTACTACATTCAGCATCAAGTTTTTGTTGATGGCTCCTTCGTTTGCACAAAATATAAATTTTATATTATAAATAATTTCTGTGAAATCATTATCTTAAAAATTAATCAGGAATTGTCATAAATTAATTTTCAATAACACTGTTAATAAAAACTAAAGATTTAAAAAACCCGTATTGATTCTACAATATTGTAAATTGCAATATTTTTCTCCCCTAAGTTCGACTTTTCTTTGTCTTTTCTGCTGACGTATAAATGTAACGAATGAAATATCGTTCTTAGGCACAAGTTCTTGGAAAGAACAATTCATGGAAGCGCTGACTGTCAGTAGGGGTGATGAGGACGATGCAGAGGGTGAAAGTGGTCAACCTTCCTCACCATCCGTTATGGATTATCTTATGCACTCGCTTACCATCTTCTGGAAAGTCCTCTTTGCTTTCGTTCCGCCCACAGGTGAGTAACAATTTCATTTATATTTTAATGTCATCGCCTGCCGTATATGTATATGGAGTGGACCACTTTAATTATATCCCAATTTTTTTATTGCTGTTTCTCTGAGTTGAGAAAATTCTTTATTATCGTTTCTTTGAATTTCGATAAAGATTACAAATAAAAATTTCACGCTTCCACAATACACGTTTTACACAAGATATTTGTTGAATTTCACAAATTCAATTAAATTTTGTCAGCACTCGAAAAGATGTTTTCAGTACATCCTCAGAATAATAATTTGCTTGTGATTGCGAATGGTGGGCTCAATCTTACATGAAAACAACGTTGATAGATATGAAATTGCTATCGATTTTAACGCGATGAAAGGTTTAAAGTGAATTTTGATCGAAATGCGCTTATGGTGGCTCAATCTGCAAAACAGAAAACGGCACACCTGGATTCTCTCACGACTAATATATTTTTTAATATTCATGTGTGCGAAAAGAGTAATTACATATTGTTTTATATAACACGATATCTGTCTAAAAATAACTATGAAATTTTAAAACCAGCATAAGTTTCTCAATAATCCGTATGAAAAATTTCAGTTTGAAAAACATGAAAATAATATTTTATATAAATATTGATTAACTTTGAGTATAAAGACAAATGAAGAATGAGAAGAAGACAATGAAGAAACTCGCATAACTTCTTATAACTTGTGAAAAGTTTTTAGAAAATCAATTCTTGGTTGATTATTACTTGAATTTTTCTTCGTGATTTTCTTCGTAACTTTTATTTTTGAATTTCCGTTAATTTTACTTTTTCTGTATTTTTTGAGATACGAGAGAACTCTTCTGCACTCTCTTTAGTCATGGCTCTACTTCCATTCAGGTGGAAGAAAACGAGGAAAGACGGTAAGGGAAGGATAAAGGCCGCGAAGAAGACGTGCTTTATTTCAGCAAGCACAATCGCAAAGGCCTGCTGAACTGGCAAAAGCTCTGGAAACTACTGTATCGAGCAACGTAATTTCACCCTGTTTATCTTTCTCTTCTTTTTTTCCTGCCATCCTTATAGATCAACGCCTCCGTACAGAAGCACAAGACATAGAATTGTATTTACTTATATACTACTCTCGCGTTATGTTTTATAAAGAAAGCTTAATTTCCGGACAGCCGGAAATTGTCGAATGATCAAGGAATTCTTTTTACATTGTCAAAAACAAATCTTAAGTTAGAATAATAAGTAAATATTTCGTCTTTTCGAAAGAAACATAAATGAATCGATATAAGAACATGTATGATTAAAATACCACTTGAAGGAAATAATTATTAAAAAGAATGGAAAGTTAAGAAAACAGGTTTTATGATGACAGTGAAAAGTATTGTAGTATCCTCATTTCTTTATAATTGCTGATTATACGGAGAATATTCTGTTTGGAATATTTTTACTTAAAATCTAGAGTTATATAACTGCTGATTATGCAATCATGATATGCGGTTGCAATGGTACGAGCAAGATTTATGAACGCGCCGTTTTACTAAACGCAATTTTCCGCGGTGAAACATGTTGCCCGAAAAGCTAGCAAAATCCGAAGATGATAGTTGAATTCCCAACAACTTAATTTGCAAGTTACATTTATAAACATACAATATCTCAGTTTCACGGCTTTTTGAGGATATTTGAAAATCCTATGGGCATGTATAT
>VBVR01003768.1:0-16419 GCA_011638315.1 Tetramorium parvispinum
AAATAAATTCAGCGCCATGACTATATTCCTATGTTCCCCTTGTCCCGCGAGAGGGGCCTCGGAACGAATTATTGTCGGGCAGTGTACATACGAATATCACGCGCGATAGGTGCTACGATAATAGTGAGAGATAAGAAAGGCCATGAGATAAAGGTAACGACTTGACTGACTTGAGACTCTTTGGACGTTTATATGTATACACAGTGTTCCACTTCACGGATTATGTTTTTAACGACAAATTCTTTGAAAGGTACTTTGAAGTGACCTTCAAAGAAGGATTGAATCGAGATGATTGAAGGATTTCTCTTCGCTAAATTACAAATTATCAAATGGATTACGAAACATTACATATTCTGCTAATTTTAACTAGAGTTTATTTTAATGGAATTCCAATTTGAAACTTGATACATGAATGGAAAGATTAGAAAGCCGCGACAAACGAGTTGACCTCCCTCGGCATTTTCGCAAAGATAAAATCGATCTCTAATTGATGACGGAATCTGCGAAAAGTAGGACACCTTCTCTCTGTGCATTATTATACTGATAACAATATTCGCATTCCTCAAAACAAATTTCAAAATTTCTCGAAATGTCTCATCTTTTTTAAATAATTTTTTAAATTTTATAAATATATATATAAATTGATATGTTGCTGATTTTCGGTTTTTTGCTATAGTAGCGCGTGATTATCGTGTCAATATACCGTAACGAATGCACTGCGATATCGATGCTAATCTAATTACTATCACCGATGCAAATTGACAAATACGGCTTCTGAAACATATTCTTATCTTCTCAGAAGGGCGATTAAAAACACACAAGTTGTACGGGCTCCTTCAGCGTTAGTCGATCCTAAACGCCTCGTTTGATCACCCGTTAAAGTCTCTCGCGTGCAGGCGCCTACGCCACTGACCGTTCTCCACAGATATTTTCAAAGTCAATGACTGCGACTGCGACTGCTCTGTGCTCACGCCCGTGCTTCAAGTTCATGGCGAGAGACAAGGGTGCCCACCTATAAAATTAAAACAACAGTCTTATAATCTGGAACGTCAACATGTACGACTCGATGTATTGATTTCATTCATTCCAACTTTGCATTAATAATTTCATTCGACCCGATCGTGTATACCGAATCTCATTTTTTCTCTTTGATTAACATGACAACAAAAATTAAAATTAATTCGTTCGAAATTTAACTGTTAACAGCCACCAGATAATAGGATGCGAAGGTTGAAATAAAAATGAGACTTTGGACATTGGATGATTCAAGATGCATAAATGATAGCGCGTGTCCATTTGAATGGCCAAAAGGCTTGAAAGAGCTCGAAGGAATAACGCATTTGTAACTAATGTCAGAAAGACGGCAACATTTGTCAGAATTCTAAGTCAAATGCAATTTAAAACTGACTCTCCTTAGTTTTCCTTTTGTATATATTCAAATTTGGATGCCCGAGTTATGAATGAAAATTTCTTTTCAATTGTAACTCGATTTAAATTGGTAATTAAATTTTTCTGTAGATTAAATCATGTTGGTATTACGATAATATGGAAATTAAATAGTCAAGAGAGAAAGATGACCTTGATTTATAACTGTTGATATCCTTATACTGCTCTCGAATGGAAAAGATTTAACTTTTTCTTTCTCTCTCTTTCTCTCCCGTCCGCCAAAACCAAATTGTTTAAATTATCTTGATGAGTCATGCAAAATGTGTATTTATTCAATGCAGAACAATACCTTCTCCACCTGTCTCTTATGTCCGTTCTCTTAAATCGTATTACTCAATCAAATCGATGCACTCAATCGACACGTTCCACTCCGACAAACTAAATTTAGCTCGCTTCGATAAATTTTATTAATGTGATCCGTCATGAAATTAATCTTTCCGGGTTTCTCATACATGATGATTGTGATCAAAGCTGTACCCGCTATTATGATGTATTATCGCGGGAAAAAGTCTAGATGCTCGTTACATACTCTTGCATAAAGTCATAAATTTCCTTACGCGATTAATAAATGTGTGAATTTATAAGAAATATAAATTAATCCGTAGAAGTTTTTTTTAAATTTACAATTTACTTATCACATATAAATACGTTATCTTTCAAACTCACGTGCAATTTGAGCCAAAAAATAGTATAACGTTGCCTATGCATCGCGCGATGGATCTCGTTGAAAAGAATACGTTTTCCGCTTGATTTTCTTCGAACCTGATAGCTTAATAGTCCATGATAACACGCTATGGCATTGGAATTGATGGCTTTGCTAAGAGAGAGAGAGAGAGAGAGAGAAAGAGAGGATTCTCGGTGGATCTCGACGGAGCCGTATGGCACGGTAAGGCAAACTGCCTAACCCACTTTTGCGAACAGGTTTGCGATGCCTCCGCGGTAACGGTGATCGACTAGACATCACCGACGTGCGTGTCGGGATGCTTCTCTTCCAAATAGATGCAGCGACACGCGTCCAATGACGCGTGTACCGTCAGATTCTCAGGACTGGGTTCGAGTGCTCTTGGCGCTCGCGACTTCTTCGAATTCCCGCGAGTAGTTTTCCTCAAGTGTCTCTAAAGACATTACACGCATTAGCAGGCATACCTAAATTCACAGGCCGAGTCTAAGTGATCTGCCGTTAGATAAAATTACTGTATGCATTGCGCGAAGAGTGCACGCGCACCACTCGATTCATTTCGATACATTCAATTATTTATTTATTTTTTTTTGCTTTTAGGCGGAGTGCCGACAACCACGACTTAAGAGATGGTCATCGTCACACGGGTAGGTTCTCACGCGATCTGCGTTCCTGTGCACGTCTGTCTTGATTCTGTCAGTGTGCATTATTCTGGTACCGTTGCGACGGCCTAAGGGCACGTTTCTACTTTATGAATTTATCGATTTTTTCGAAAGCATTATTCGACGTTCTTCGCTCGATGAGACGTGATTCTTCGGTACTTTCCAGATAGCACAGAGAATTCACAAAGAATTCTTTTTAAATTCCCGAATTATGAAATAAATTTTCTTCTCATTTCTAAAAACATCTTAAAAATTTAAAAAGAATTCAATTCTGAACTTTTTTCGGACATAAAAGAAATTCTTTCTATACATTTCTATGGAGTTTTTTTTTAAAAAAAGGATTTTTCCTTTGAATTTATTTGAAACAAATTACTAATTTATAAAAAATAAAAAACTAATCCTTTTTGAGTTTTCAACAATCATCTGTGCTGCTTGGGTTGTACTTTGTCGACAATCTCCCGCGAGCTGAAAAGCGCTAAGAAAATCGCGTATGGATCGGTCGAATAGCGAAATTCGATGAAGCTGCGCGCAAGCAGAGGCGACGGATCTCTCGTGGCGGCTTAATCCATTACATTTACCGCTTTCCTCGTCGTTCTCCTCGAACACGGTCAGTAGGAATCTGTGACGAGTGAAAATAGCCGGACAGGAGTCATCGTGTTCTCTCGTTGTAAACAATGATGTACCGCTAAGTAACGCTAGTCACTTGGAGCGACCAAGCGCTCCGTGCTTCGCCCGCGCGACTCGTCCTGTTCATTTCCTTGTGTCGTCGACACCTTAATGTCGATAGGAGATTCCCCGGCGAACGTATCCGCAGCTGAAAATCCAAGTTTAGGAAATGCATATTTGAAATTTGAGAGGGAGTAGAATATCGCCCGCACAATGCAGTCGGCATTTATGTCGAAACATCTCGCGCGTTACCTCATCGTCCGCATCGTTCGCGTTCCGACCTTTCGCGAATGGGGCAGCAATTACGACCGAGATGCAATTCGGAATATATTTAGATATCGTCTGGAAGTGAGACGTAAAGCTGCCGGAGCGAGTCGCTTCGCGAGCGAATGGATTACCGGAGAGAGCGTGACCCTCGCCGGCGAGACCGCGAGAGATATTTAACCCGTAAACGCTCGTGTAGATGATAAAATAAATCAATAAATTTATCTGCACACTGAACAAAAATTCCGATTAAAAAACGGACGAATCAGAAAAATCTTGTAGGCATGATCAAATATTCTGATTATTATAATAGGAATTCTGGTTATTATAAGTTATAAAGTATTGAGTTTTGTTATAATAATCAGAATATTTGATCACGCCTACAAGATTTTCTGATTCGTCCGTTTTTAACTAGAATTTTTTTTCAATGTAAAATTACGAGTTGCAAGGTTTTCTATTTAAGAAAAAAAATCGCTCAAAATTGTTTGCTTTTCAAACCTGTCTTTGGGCGAATAGATTCCTTAATTCGCGGCATCCAACAACAATTGTCACGTGCCTCCTGTCTAACGTCGTTTCGTAACTCGATTTCGTGTCGCAATTACTGAATATATCGAGTACAGTGAATGTACAAGGACAATCGAGGACGCGCTAATCTGAAACGAAAAATCGAAGGGAGAAAAGCGATGGATCGGCTCTTCGAGGTCGTCGCGAGGATCAGTAGAAATCAAGAGGACTCGGTGGCTTTCCCGTTTCCGAGGTCGATAAATCAGCGCGATGTGCGCGGGAGATGAGCGGGAGGCGAGTGAAAGGCGACGATTACCGGCGGCGTTGCCGAGACGATCTGACGTCCGCGATCGATGTCGACCGATCGCGCGGGGGTCGAGGATCGATTCCGGCTTCATATCGATATTCTGCCGCGCGAAAACATTTTTAGTTGCATTCCAAAACTTGCTCTTTGAGGAAAAATGTTATTAAAAAAATTACACCGAAAAAAATTCTAATTAAAAACGGACGAATCAGAAAATCTTATAGATGTGGTAGGTCAAATATTCTGGTTATCATAACAGAAATTTTGGTTATTATTATAGAATTCAATACTTTAAAACTTGTAATGACTAGAATTCCTATTATAATAACTAGAATATTTGATCAATTCTACAAGATTTTCGTCCGTTTTAACCAGAATTTTTTTTCAGTGTAGTTTATACGGATAACATAGGTTTTTCAATAAAATTTTTCTCGGAAAGGAAATTTCAGAATGTCCACTGACAATGAAAGAAAAATGTAGTTACTTTTGGTCTCAAGCATAATTTTATAATATTTTTAACAATAAATATGATTGACTTAACTATAGTCCGCATTCATAGTCGTTTCTTAAATCTTAATAGTCTTTTCAAATTGTAGAGCTGATCTTGGCTGTTTTACATTCTATGGTTCAAAAAAGGAAGAAAGCGCGCGAGAAAGACGAAAAATAATTACTTTAATTACATTTACTTAAATGCATTTAACTTATTTACATCACTTACATTTTGAATTTACATTAAGAGTTATTTTTCCATTAATCCTTCATTTTTAAACCATAGATTTAAAGCAGTCAAGATCAGCTATACAATTTAAAAAGACGATTTAAGATTTAAAAAATTGTTAGGTTTTAAGATTTGAGAAACGACTATAAATTCGGACCTACATGCATCATTGTTGCATGTTAACCATAATTATTGTTAGAAATACAAAATTGTGGTTGAGGCCAAAAGTAATTATAGTTTTCTCTCAGTGTAACCCTATACAGCACAAAACTTGCAGTTACATTACTTGCAGTTAACAATATTGCTGCAAGATTGCAATCTTGTTGCAACATTGCTACAGTACTAACTGTAACTGCAAGTTTTGTGCTATATGGGACCTTTTCGTGGCGAGGACGCGAAAATTTTCGATCAGTCCAAACTCGTCATATCAAAACAAATACAAATTCGAGTCGAACCGAATCTCACTCGATTCGACTCACATTCAAATAGTCGGCACAGCTATGTGATAAATTCTGGATGGCCGCTTCTCTGTTTGGAGAATGACAAGGTTGAATTCCTCGACGATTCGTCTGACAGCGAAACGGAAGTCTGTGTCTACCCGTCTCGCCCGTCAATCACGAGCGGGACGCGCGATCGACTTGGCACAGGTAAAAGGCCCCCCCCTCCCTCCGACTTCGTTAAGGCTTCGGCTTCCCACGAGACGTTCCGCGCAGTTCCGCGTGCTGCAACCGTTTGCATTGCGTGCGCGCGCGCGCGCGTAGTACGTGCCGCGCACACGAGCACGGGGGATCGCACCTGATACACGTTTACGTCCCGATTGTTCACTTCACCGGAACATCGGAAGAGCTCCATCCGTTCCTCGCCTCGCCTCGCCTCGCCTCGCTTCGCCACGAAATGAGGAGCCGCTTCGATCTATCTTTTTGCTTCGACCAGCAATTTTACTTTCGCATCGCTCGCTCGCTCGCTCGCTCGGCCCCTCGCCGAATCTTCGATCGCGCCTGATTAACATGCGCGCGAATTCACGAGACGTAAGAATTTCACGATATGAATTTCACTTTTTCCCCAATTGCGATTTTCACAATTTCGATATGTTTCGATTCTAGGTAGAAGGAAGCTCCGATAAAATTCTCTGATAAACGTTACTGTAAAACTCGATATGAAAGAGACCGAGCCCGTTTCCCTCACTGAGAGAAAAATATTAGTTTGACCTCAGCCATAATTTTATAATATTTCTAATGATAATTATGGTAATGATGCATATAGTTAAGTCCCATACAGCATAAAACTTGCAGTTACATTGCAGCAATATTGCTGCAAGATTGTAATCTTCTTGCAACATTGCTGTAATGTAACTGCAAGTTTTGTGCTGCATGGGGTGAATCATATTTATCGTTAGAAATATTATAAAATTGTGGTCGAGGCGAAGGAGGAGGTCGTTACAAATATTATAAAAATTATTTATCGTTAGAAATATAAAATTGAGGTCGAGGAGATATAACGATATTTTTCTCTCAGTGCTTAATCCAACGGCGACGATAGAAAGAGAGAGAAAGCAGAGGCAGGAAGATGACGTTGGATCCGTCTACCGAGGTGTGACACGTGCGACACGTGCCACACGTGCCGCGTGAATGAGAGAACGCATGTGTCAAATAACAATTGGGAAATTGTTACGACGCAACGAGGCGCCTCTTCGCCGCGTGCCGCGCCGCGCGCCACGCCGAATGGCAAAGGCGGATAGTACAGTTATAACAACGGTATACCATATAACTCAATTTTTAGATCCGATGCTCGCGTTAATACGAATTCCATACAAGCCGCGACTGTGAAACCCTTGCGTCGAATTGCTCGCCTCTCGCACACTCGCCGGACGAGAGAGAGTCAGTCTCATCGCCGGCTAAAATCCATCCCGAGCTGGGTACTCGTTACTCAATAACATGAATTACTGGTTTATATTCATTAACGTCGAGATATTCTACGGTCCAAGGCTAACAACATGTTCGTTACCTTGAGCAATTATTTAGATCACTCTCTCGTATGTAACATTAGCGTAGGTATGCTAGAAACTAATTTGTCTTTTTTTTATAAAAGAAAATAATGAAAACCTCTTGATCCTATGCAGGGGGATTATATATGGATCGAACCAATCTCAGGAAGGGAATTTGACGTCGCGATCGGAGCGCGAGTCATCTCGGCGGAAGGCAGACGTATTCAAGTAAAGGACGACGACAACAAGGTAATCATCGAATAAACGTTAAAAGATCCCTACAATTATATTGTATAACATTATTGATGCTTCCTGTACATAATTAATAATATTAATCAATAATGCAATATCTAATCGGACAGCAATTTACAAAATTGCTACCGCGAGAATTGTTCGCGAAGGCGATGATATCGAAAAGTTTCGCTTTCAAAGAATGTAATCTTTAAAAAAAATATATCGCCGTTTTCATAATTCTTGTGTATTTTCCCCGAAAGGCATTCGTATAATTAATTGATTTTTAATTCTACATTAATAATTTATTTACGAGCGTATAACTCCGCAGGAACAATGGCTAACGCCGGAGAGACGAATAAAGGCCATGCACGCCACTTCGGTGCAAGGTGTAGAAGATATGATCAGTTTAGGAGACCTCCATGAAGCGGGCATTCTGCGAAATCTATTGATACGCTACAACGAGAATCTCATTTACGTAAGTTCCTCGGCGCGATGACGAAATGCGATTGATGGAGCGAGATGCAGGCGCGCGAAACCGATTCGCGAATGTAAATTTTACAGACGTATACGGGTTCCATCCTGGTCGCCGTCAACCCGTACCAGATACTGCCTATTTATACCGCGGAGCAAATCAAACTTTACAAGGATCGTAAAATCGGGGAACTGCCACCGCACATATTCGCCATCGGTGATAACAGTTACGCGCATATGAACCGATATGGCCAGGATCAGTGCATAGTAATTAGGTAAAGTACCGACAGTCAACTTTCGCGAATTATGTTTATTATTAAACAGATAATTATTATTAAAGACTATTATTATTGAAAAGGTTATTAACTTAATATTATTAATCGAAATTCACATTTATTTTAGTGGCGAGAGTGGAGCGGGAAAGACAGAAAGCACAAAATTAATTTTGCAATATTTAGCAGCAATCAGTGGAAAACATTCGTGGATTGAGCAACAAATCTTAGAAGCGAATCCGATACTCGAAGGTGAGCCGTATAATAAAATTAATTCATATCTAAAGTGAAAATTGAAAGAGTTGATTGATTATCGAACAACATCTCTAACATTCTAGCTTTCGGCAATGCGAAAACCGTAAGAAACGATAATTCCTCCCGTTTCGGCAAATACATCGATATTCACTTTAACGAGCAAGGCGTAATAGAAGGAGCCAAGATAGAGCAATATCTCCTAGAAAAATCGCGGATCGTATCCCAAAGCTTGGACGAGAGGAATTATCATATTTTTTATTGTATGCTGGCTGGACTTTCCAAGGACGAGAAGCAAAAGCTCGAGCTAGAAGATGCGTCCACGTACAAATATCTTATTGGGGTAAGTAAGCGAATATTGGTTAGCCTTAACAGCGATATTGATAATAATAATTTTATCTTGTTCTAAGAACACGCGCGCACTCGTGCACACATGCACTTACGTAAGCAGCTTGTCTCTAAGAACAAAGAAGTATAATAAAAAATAGCCAAAAATGTTATTCATAAATGAAACTAGAAAACTTGATTATACGCTTTCAATCTACATGTGCAATATTAATTTTTGCCTTCAGGGCGGCGGCATCACTTGCGAAGGACGCGACGACGCGGCCGAATTCGCCGACATAAGATCAGCTATGAAGGTTTTGCTATTCTCTGACGTGGAAATCTGGGAGGTGCTTAAACTGCTCGCGGCTTTGTTACATATGGGCAATATAAAGTACAGAGCCACCGTTGTAGGTATGAAATTTTTAATAATAATAAATCCAACAAATTTGTTGATCTCATTAATTGGAATTAAATGGTTTCAATTTGTTCACGCATGATGATAATTCCAGATAATTTAGACGCTACAGAAATTCCAGAGCAAACGAATGTACAAAGAGTGGCATATTTATTAGGAGTGCCGGTACAGTCTTTGATAGATGCGCTCACGCGCAGAACTATATTCGCGCACGGTGAGACAGTAGTAAGTATCTTTCCATATGTAAAAACTGAAGGTCGTATGTCCATTTCTACCAATACAGATTAACTTTAATCTCGGTTTAATTTACTTTTCATCTTTTTCTAATTCTTAGGATTAGAAAAAGAAAAGCAAGTTAAACCGAGATTAAAGTTAATCTGGATTGGTAGAAATGGACATTAGAAATACTGTCACGTAATATTAAAAATGGATCTTTCGTCATATTTCAATAGGTCTCCACGTTGTCGAGAGAGCAATCGGTCGACATCAGAGACGCGTTCGTGAAGGGCATATACGGTCGATTATTCATACATATTGTAAAGAAAATTAACGAGGCCATATACAGGCCGAAGAATAATTCCCGGAGTGCTATAGGCGTATTGGATATCTTCGGCTTCGAAAACTTCAATCACAATAGCTTCGAGCAGTTTTGCATCAATTATGCCAATGAGAATCTTCAGCAATTTTTCGTCCAGCATATATTCAAACTGGAGCAAGAAGAATACAATCACGAGGGTATCAACTGGCAACACATAGAGTTCGTCGATAATCAAGATGCTTTAGATCTGATAGCTATCAAGCAGCTCAACATTATGGCGCTTATTGATGAAGAATCGAAATTTCCAAAAGTACGATGCTATAATTAAAGAATTTGCAACTCTCGAGAACTTTTAATTATTAGCGAAATAGTCATTTTAAGTTAACTGGCTTTGTGCTTTTAATACATGGTTTATCGATTTTCAGGGCACGGATCAAACCATGTTGGCAAAAATCCACAAGACTCATGGCAGTCATAGAAATTATTTGAAACCTAAATCGGATATTAACACATCATTTGGCTTGAATCACTTTGCGGGCGTCGTCTTTTATGACACGAGGAGTTTCCTAGAGAAAAACAGAGACACATTCAGCGCGGACCTGCTCCAACTTATTCATATATCGTCAAATAAATTTCTCCAAGCTTGCTTCGTCGAAGACATCGGTATGGGATCAGAAACTAGGAAGAGAGCACCGACATTATCGACACAATTCAAGAAATCATTGGATTCGCTTATGAAGACTCTATGCAGTTGTCAACCATTCTTCATAAGATGCATTAAACCGAATGAATATAAAAAACCGATGGTAAGCATTCGCAAGAGGGTGAGCTGTCTCGATTTACGTAATTCCATTCTGGTCAATCTTGCGAATGCAATATTTGATGTTCCAGATGTTTGATCGTGGCCTCTGCTGTCGACAATTGAGATATTCTGGTATGATGGAAACCATCAGGATTCGTCGAGCTGGCTACCCTATTCGTCATTCCTTCCCTGAGTTTGTCGAAAGATATCGATTTCTTATCTCGGGCATTCCACCCGCACACAAGGTGGGTTTATCGAATACGGAACTTTTATTATCATGACTGCTCTCTCACTTTCTCATAAACTTACTCTTCGAGTAAAGTTTGTATTGAAATATTCGTATTGTTAACTTCAGGTGGACTGCTGCGCGGCGACTTCGAAGATTTGCCATGCGGTGTTAGGTCGGTCGGATTACCAGCTTGGGCACACCAAAGTCTTTCTCAAGGACGCTCACGATCTGTTCCTCGAGCAAGAGCGCGATCGTGTGTTAACGCGCAAGATTCTGATACTGCAGCGCAATATCCGCGGCTGGGTTTACAGAAGAAGGTTCCTCAGGATGAGAGCAGCGGCAATGATCGTGCAAAAGTACTGGCGGGGCTACGCGCAACGTCAACGATACAAGCGCATGCGGATCGGTTATATGCGATTGCAGGCGCTCATCAGGTCGCGCGTGTTATCGCACAGATTTAGACATCTGCGTGGCCATATCGTTGCGCTTCAAGCGCGAGCTCGAGGCCACCTGGTGCGCAAGATGTACCGGAAGAAGCTGTGGGCCATAGTGAAGATACAAGCGCACGTGAGAAGACTGATCGCGCAGAGACGATATAAGAAGATCAAGTACGAGTATCGATTGCATGTGGAAGCGCTACGATTACGGAAGAAGGAAGAGCGCGAATTAAAGGACCAAGGCAATAAGCGAGCCAAAGAAATCGCGGAACAAAACTACAGGGTAAGTATAATCATTATTTTCTAATAAATTTTATATTCGTCACTTTAACTGATAAAGGAAAGGAAATGCGTAATGAACCTAGAGAAACAATTATTTCTCTGATATTAAATTGCGATAAGAAAAGAAGAGCCAATCTTCTTCTTAGTGTCGTGGTCTACGATAGTATTAACATAGCCTGCTCACTAAATGTAATAAATAAAAGATAAGACAAGAATTAATAAAATCGTATTTGTGTAAAAACGCTGATTATCTATCGAGAACTATAACCAGTTTCCACTAGTTTTTTTTTTCTCAACGATTTTGCAATTCATGTAATAGTTACAAATTATACACTATCACACATATAAATTTCAGGAACGCATGCAAGAACTGGAAAGGAAGGAAATCGAAATGGAGTTGGAAGACAGGCGACGGATGGAAATCAAGAAAAATTTAATCAATGATGCGGCCAAGAAACAAGACGAGCCAGTCGACGATAGCAAATTAGTCGAAGCCATGTTCGATTTCTTGCCAGATTCTAGTAGCGAAGCTCCGACACCGGCGAGAGAAACGTCTGTGTTTAACGTAAGTCGTAATAACTTGATTCTTCGTTTTAAAAGTGGTTATAAATAATTGCGATCTTAAGGACTGGAATGTAGAACTAGAATAATAAAAAAAATTCTAGTTTTTTTAATATTCTAATCTAAAATTAGAAAACTTCGCTCGTTTTTTCTCGCAATTAAGAAAATATTAATTCCGTTTCCTCTGATAGGATCTTCCCGCACCGAAAGCTGATCAACATCAAGAGATAATTAGCCCGATTCAGATGGCCTCGGAGGATGAAGAGGATCTGTCTGAATTCAAATTCCAGAAATTCGCGGCCACATATTTTCAGGGCAACATCACGCACCAATATTCTAGAAAGCCACTCAAGCATCCATTATTGCCGTTGCACACGCAAGGCGACCAATTGGCCGCTCAGGCTCTATGGATAACTATACTTCGATTTACGGGCGATTTACCCGAGCCGCGGTTCCATACGATGGACAGAGACACGACTTCGGTAATGTCAAAAGTGACGGCGACACTCGGACGGAATTTTATAAGAAGTAAAGAATTTCAAGAGGCTCAGATGATGGGCATGGATCCTGTACGTGAAAGTCTCTTTGTAATTTACATAAATTTTAAATTGTCAATACACGTATCAATATATACAAAAAGACGCTAAGGCTTTACAGCAAAATATCCTTTGTATCTTTCCAGGATACGTTTCTCAAGCAGAAGCCGCGTTCGATCAGACACAAGTTAGTATCGCTAACTCTAAAGCGAAAAAACAAGTTGGGCGAGGATGTGCGTAGAAGGCTACAAGAGGACGAGTATACCGCCGACAGTTATCAATCCTGGTTAGAGGCCAGACCTACGTCAAATCTCGAGAAGCTGCACTTTATCATCGGCCACGGTATATTGCGCGCCGAATTGCGGGATGAGATATACTGTCAAATCTGTAAGCAATTGACCAACAACCCATCGAAATCGTCGCACGCTCGAGGTTGGATTCTACTATCCCTCTGCGTCGGCTGTTTCGCACCCTCCGAGAAGTTCGTCAACTATCTGCGAGCCTTCATTAGAGAGGGGCCACCCGGTTACGCGCCCTACTGTGAGGATAGGCTGAAGAGAACCTTCAACAACGGCACTCGCAATCAACCTCCGAGTTGGCTTGAACTTCAGGCCACGAAGTCGAAGAAGCCGATCATGTTGCCGATTACTTTTATGGACGGTAATACAAAGACCTTGCTGGCCGACTCGGCCACCACCGCTAGAGAACTGTGTAACCAATTGTCCGATAAGATCTCGCTAAGGGATCAATTCGGCTTCTCTCTGTATATCGCCCTATTCGACAAGGTGTCGTCCTTGGGTAGCGGCGGCGATCACGTGATGGACGCAATCTCGCAATGCGAGCAGTACGCTAAGGAGCAAGGAGCACAGGAACGAAACGCGCCGTGGAGGTTGTTCTTCAGGAAGGAAATTTTCGCACCTTGGCACGAGCCGACTGAAGATCAGGTGGCCACGAATCTAATCTATCAGCAGGTAGTACGCGGCGTGAAATTCGGCGAATATCGCTGCGACAAGGAGGAAGATCTGGCAATGATAGCGGCGCAGCAATATTATATAGAATATCACACCGACATGAACGTGGATAGACTATATACTCTTCTGCCGAATTATATACCGGATTATTGTCTGACGGGGATCGAGAAGGCGATTGATCGATGGGGACATCTCGTTCTGCAGGCGTATAAAAAAGTAAGTTTTATCTTAAAAAACTAAATAAATATTTCCAAAGCAAACTATGACTCGCATAAAAATAACATATAACAAGACGAAAGGCATTTGTAGAATAATAAAAGATCACGAGACAAATTCGGATCAAAGCGCGGGGTGACAAAGTGATAAAGATATTCTAGTCCCGCAAACAAGAACCGAACTAAGAGCAAAAGTTTCAAGATGTTTTTACTTTTATTTTATTAACTAGAAGCTATTCCAAAATATTTAATTAAAACGCGCTCTCACATATACATACACATACAGATGTTTCTGATTTTAACTTTTCTCCTAACTTTTAATTTCAGAGTTACTACTTGAAAGAGAAAGTACCAGCGCTACGCGTTAAAGAGGATATAGTCGGTTACGCAAAGTTCAAATGGCCTCTGTTGTTCTCTCGTTTCTACGAAGCTTATAGAAATTCCGGCCCGAACTTACCGAAGAATGACGTTATCATAGCCGTTAACTGGACCGGAGTGTATGTTGTTGACGATCAGGAACAAGTGCTCTTGGAGTTATCCTTCCCCGAGATTACCACCGTATCTAGTCAAAAGTACGTAATAGTGATTAAAATTAAATGTTTTTACTCACAGAAAAGTTTAAGAGAAAATACTTGTAGCAAGTTGTAGCATAAAGTAGCATAAAGTAACATAAAGTAGCACAAAGTAATATAAAGTAATAAAGTTGCAGCGTAAAGTAAGAAACAAACTCTCTGATATGACATATTTTACTTTATGTTTATAACTCAAAATGTTTGAAAATGTTAAATTGCGAAAACTGGTTCAAGTATTACATTCTAAACTTTGCGTTATCTTCGCAGAACAACCAAGATGTTTACGCAAACATTCAGTTTATCGACGGTACGGGGAGAAGAATTCACGTTCCAAAGTCCGAACGCGGAGGACATCCGTGATTTAGTGGTATACTTTTTGGAAGGACTGAAGAAGCGCAGTAAATTCGTTATAGCCCTACAGGATTACAAAGCACCCGGCGAGGGCTCGTCGTTTTTGAATTTTCAAAAGGGCGATCTCATCATCCTCGAAGATGAAAGCACCGGCGAGACGGTACTCAACTCGGGATGGTATGTCGGAGCCTGCGAAAGGACTGGTGAAAAGGGCGATTTTCCGGCTGAGACGGTTTATGTTTTACCTTCCTTAACGAAACCACCGAATGATATATTGGTACGTATCAATGTACGGATTACTTTTATTACCGAAAAACGTTGACTTCTTTATCTAAACTCATTGATATAATTTTCAGGCCTTATTCAGTATGGAAGGTACGGAGAATAGTCGCAGACTCTATCCGCAGCAAATGAACGGTGTGGACTCTCGCGATAAACCCCATACTCTTCTAGAATACGCAATCGATCATTTCCGGTAAGGAAAAATTGTTACATTTAATATTCTAAAGTAAAAAGTGTGATAACATTTTGATTGAATTTTTATCTCAGAACACCGCCAAAGAGGACAATGTCCAAGACACTGACTTTAACATCCGCGCGACGTGGCCACACGGATGAATTGTGGCATCACTCAAGAGAACCGATAAAGCAACCTCTTTTGAAGAAACTTGTATCCAAGGAGGAGTTAGCAGAAGAAGCGTGTTTCGCCTTCAATGCTATTCTGAAGTATATGGGCGATCTGCCGACGAAACGACCGCGCATTGGCAACGAGTACACTGATCTAATCTTCGACGGACCGTTGAAGAATGAAATTTTACGAGACGAAATTTATTGTCAGATTATGAAGCAACTGACCGATAACCGCAACAGACTGAGCGAAGAGCGAGGATGGGAATTAATGTGGCTCGCCACTGGACTGTTTACTTGTAGTCAAAGTCTCTTGAAGGTATGTTGTATAATAGAATTTTATGTTTCTCCCTTTTCTTCTTTGTTTAATAATTATTATATTTTACAGAAGAATATTATCGATAAAGTGCTTAAAAAAAATTCGCAAATATATATATATATAATACTATTTTATGTTGCAGGAATTAACTCTATTTCTGCGTACAAGACGCCATCCTATATCCCAAGACTCTTTACAAAGGTTGCAGAAGACCTTACGCAATGGTCAACGGAAGTATCCACCACATCAAGTAGAAGTGGAAGCTATCCAGCACAAAACTACGCAGATATTTCATAAAGTTTATTTCCCAGATGACACGGACGAAGTATGTATTTTATTGTCTATTTCCTCGAGGCAACTTTTTTTCTATTGATTAATAACTATTGTAATTTTCATTTATAGGCATTTGAAGTTGACTCGTCTACCAGAGCGAAAGACTTTTGCCAGAATATCGCGCAAAGGCTCAATCTGCGATCTGCCGAGGGCTTTAGTCTGTTTGTCAAGATAGCCGATAAAGTTATTTCCGTCCCGGAAGGAGATTTCTTTTTCGATTTCGTACGACATTTGACTGATTGGATCAGAAAAGCTAGACCATCACGAGACGGTATATTTTTATAATTTTCAACCTTCTTGTTTTCTTGCTGCGACTGTATCAAATTATAATATTGAAAACAAGAAATCATGAATTTTTTTACTATACGTGTATGAGTTGAAGAATGTATTAAAAACTCATTTTCGTTCGTGATTTTATATATATATATATATATATATATATATATAT
>VBVR01003769.1:0-16414 GCA_011638315.1 Tetramorium parvispinum
AACGGGTACAAACGAAGTACAAACAAATTATATTATTAATTTTTACTTTTCGTAAAGTCGGGCTCCAGGTTCACAACGGTGATTATATGTATATATAAATGTATTAATAATAATATATATGTAATAATAATTGTTTTAATTATTATAAGTTATTATTATAAGTACATATTATTATAAATTATTAGCCGCAAATGCACAATTTCGAGGAATAAAAAATAATTACGACAAAAACTACAAATTCTCGTAGAGTCGCTCAATAATTTCTCATTATTATCAAAGAATAATATATCGATGTACATAATTGTTGGCCGCACATAAAATAATTACACGATTAACGCCACTAATTCCATTTCTATCAATGTAGACTAATTCTTAGGACTCGAAAAAGATATAAAGTAAGTTAAATCGAGATTAAAAATAATCTACATTGATAGAAATGGACATGACAAATAAAATAAAAAAATGTAATTCATACCCATGGTCGCTCCGCCGTCGCCCGATGTGCCTCCCAGGCCGCCGCTTCGTCTTCTTCGACGCACCTCGGGCTCGTTCGTTGCACTCGGTACACACTCGCGAAAACACATTTAAGTACACAATCGCGCGCGTGAATTGTTGGAACAGGATAATCACACGGCACTTTGCACGGCACACTCCCGACGTTGATTGCTACGCAGCGCGCGCGCGCGCGCGCTTTACCGCCGCGACGGAATTTCGTCGAAACAGCGCGAAAAGAGCGCGAGAAAGAAGCACCGGGATGATCGAGTTACGTTTCGAATTAGCGAAAAATTGCGAGAGCGCGCGGCGCGAGGTACGCTCGAGTCTGAAAAAATCATTATCGCGATGTGCCGGTATACGAATATCGCCGACGAGCTAATAATTATCAATTTCCATTTCCACGAAACGCGCGCAACGTGTCCTCCTCGATGAATCGCAGCACACCGATGCACTTCTCGCTCACGTCGCCGGGAACGCGGGAGCGAACTGATCGACCGCTCCAGAACGTAATCGCGTTCAGCGTTTTCTAATACTTTTCGCGATCGCGGGATTAAAGACGGATAAAACAGCGATACGCTCGCACGGCGATACGGCGTCCACAGCGATTTCGGGACTGCGTTTCGCGACGCTGCCGCCGCTCCGATTGAGACGACCCGATGCAAACGCGCACGCGAT
Source organism: Tetramorium parvispinum (assembly GCA_011638315.1). Taxonomy (NCBI): domain Eukaryota; kingdom Metazoa; phylum Arthropoda; class Insecta; order Hymenoptera; family Formicidae; genus Tetramorium; species Tetramorium parvispinum. Next base: position 1,171 of record VBVR01003769.1, read on the forward strand.
TGGTCAAATTTGAATTTTCCATTATAATTGGGCCAATCACGCGCATCACTTTGATTGGAGCATTTTGACGTCGCGAACGCGATATATACTTAATAGATGTGAGTGTGTGCGAGCGCACACGTACACGTGGCTCGTGTCTATCTTCCCCCTTCCCCGCCACCTCGACCAACTGTTTTTTTCCGAGGAGTCCCAGCATCGCTGCGGCGCGGCGCGGCGCGGCGCGGCGCGATGTCCTTGTGCGACCGTGTTGACGGACAAAATAATAAAGGCGTGCGCCAGCATTCCAATTATTTTGAAATCTTTACGTATAACGCGTGGCGATGTAAAATCACATCGAATACTATTCGAAATGTTCTATTGATAAGAAGCTGTTATTGCTAATACTTTGCGCTTCGCACTGTTAAATAATTAGCATCGATGACGATTAATTTTTCTCAACTAAGAAAGTTTTTGAATAAAAATATTATTTAAATTTTTATTTGCGAGAGAATTTGATCGATTATCTGTATATAAATGTATTAAAAATAATATGTAAGTATACATAATAACTGTTTTAGCGTGTTATAAGTAAATCTTTGTTTTAATGACAATTTGAATAGTAGTTGATCTATATTGTGTTAATTACTTTATTTAAAAAAAGTTATTCAAACAATAAATTTTATTTACATTTAGAATCGGGTAATTATTTATTAAATTAATTTATTGTCCTAACTTTCAGATTTTTATACAAAAAAGCAATATTTGAGTTTCTCAATTCAATTGCGATCACATAATATGATGTAACGAGTATCAAATTGTTTCTAAAGATCTGTTAAACCATGTCATGTCTCAAGATTAATTTTAGCTGAACACTGTATGATTATAAAATCAGATCTTGGAATACAAATTTTTTTTTGTTTCTATAAAAAATTAATATCTTCCTAATACGTAACTATGTATGTAGTCTATAGAATTCTGTTTATGACACGATAAAAATTATTGAATGCACCTTTCTTTTATTCGTCAAAAAAAAATACGCGAGCGAAATGCATATGAAATAGCTACATCATGATAGGGCTTTAACGATGATAGAATTTTGGCGGTAAAATGCGAAGAACACGTGTGCGACATACGATCGAGGTCGTGCATAAAAAAGGCACATGAGGGGATAGAGCATAGTGCGAATGCAGAATGAGATACGGACGCAAAAAAAAAAAAAAAAAAAAAAAGAGAAGTGATGGCGAGGCTATGCGGGAGCGAGTCGGACAGCGGATAATTCCTCGGTGAAATTATTACAGCGGAACTCCGTTATGCCGAAAATTAGTGGCACGCGCTTTGCGTTGCAAGAAAAAAATTTTTCCCTGCTCAACGAACTCGTTGTACGTCACTTTCCATCTGAAATTTCAACGAAAGTTTCTTTTTCCACCGTCGACTCCATTAGCTCGTCAAAGATATTTTTAAAGCGTAAACATGTTTAGACGTATTTGCATTTACGGATTAACACAAAAAAATATATATATATATATGAAATAATAATTTTCTAAAAGATGTTTAACAAAATTTGTTATAACAAAGAAGAGTTGTAACCATGTTAATTATAAAACTATGGAGTAAATCGAGCAGTATTTAAACGCTCAAATAAATCTCTGAGAAATCTTTCTTTACAAAGTTATACAAAGTTTTAGTTTACATATTCAGCATATGTTACCTTACAGCAGATGTCCAGTAAGATTTTTGTATCTAGTTTCAGAAATCCATGAAGAACTTGAAGAATATTTTTTCTTGGCGGAAATTCGGTTGAACGTTATCTTCCTTCACAACTTTCGCAATTTCAATATTAAGTCTTGGCGAAACTAAGCTTCAAATTAAAATTTTATTAAAGTAAGGTTTACTTGGTTATTAAGATTTTCTTTTTTTTTTACTGCTATTAGGAGATTATTATTCGGTGCCCTAGAGAGTTTTATTCATCAGAAGTCTTTAATTTCCAAGGTTAAGTAATTACGTCTCTCTTTAAGGTTTAAAAGCAAAAAGAAAATTGACTTTATATTTATCGAAGGTTACATTATCATACTTAATACGAACCTTATATAAAAGTTCATGCATTTGCGATAAATATAATCAAGAGTAACAAAAAAATGATATACTTTTTCTGTGAGAGAAACGGTGATTAAAATAATTAAATCAATATAGTGTGTGATACAAAAATTTCTTATTAATCATCCCGCGAATAACGCGTGGATAAAAGTGAATAATGATGAAAGTTTCTCATTCTGTTTGCGTGGAGTTTTTGGGAAGAGATGGTCAGAAGGGCATTGATGCGGGATACCAATCGATGTCAAAGAAAAAGAGAATAACTAGGCAGGTTATTGGAGACGGTTTCAGGGTCGAATATAATCCCTTACGCGCACGATCGACATAGAAAGGTGGTGGAATAAAAATGCCGGAGGGAGAGAAACAGTGACCAGAGAAATCGTTCACCAAGAATAATGGGGATAGTCCAATAATCGAAAGGAATCCGTTTTGTCTAACGAGCAGCAGTCAAATATTTTTGTGCCAAAAATACCATGTGTCACGTTACAATTCAACGCTGAGTGGACAATTACAATCACATTTTCCACATCGTATTTCCAATTTGCGAAAAATTTGCTAAATCAGTAAATTTTATAAAGTTTCCATAAAATTCTAGATTTGTTTATAAAAAGATAATTACAATTATAAGAATGTTTTTCAATAATAATATTAACGTCAATTAATAATGTCAATTATTAAAAAGTAGGAAGTATGTAATTAAATAGATAAAAGATTATATAAAATAGAATCAGTTTAAAAATTTAAAAATTAATTTATATATAAAGTTATAGTGATATAATTTTATATAATCATTAATTTTTTTTATTCACGATATAAGATAGAACGTTGATTTTATGCAGATCAGTTATATGCAATTTTAAAATCTTGATGGACTTATAAAAGAATATAAATAGGATCTTTCAGGAATGAAAATGATTGAAAACAGTAGACTAAAAGGACAAAGAAAATAACGTACGATTAATGTGACAGTAGTATCCGCAGCAAGTAATATCCTATAACGAAAGTATGGCGAATCCGAGAAAAATAAAAGCACTTTGATAGGCCGACGCAGCACAGCGACGACAACGATGACGAATAAGTCGAGAAGACCCGACAGGAGCGAAATGACTCAATAATCGAAAGAGATTCTTAAGAGCCGACTCTCAAACCTATAGCGATCTTAAACATATACGGTTACAGGTATATCCCGTGATCGGCTTACGTGGGATGGATAGCATCCACAGCGATATTTTATTTCGTTCAGGGTGGTTTGTACAACCGCTCGGAGCGGCGGTCCTCTCCCCCTCCCCCCATTGCCAGCAACCATCGGTTATTTTCCCGATTTCTTTCCAAGATAAATTCCAGATTCCACGGTCGTATTTTTGGAGTAGTCTTTTATACCGCGGGACGTAATCAAGATGATCGATTCGCGAACGAAGTATATACACGGGAGCGTACTGAAAACACGACGTGCGATCGATCCCCCGACTGTCGGATACGAGCCAAATACCTTCAATAAAGAATGGATTCGACGGATTATCCGAGGGCATGTAGCATCGATACGGGATTCTCCACTAAAATGTTTAAAACGATATGCTATTCCGGGTAACCTCAGTGAAACCGAATCCAATACGCGCTCGCGCGAAGGTTCAACAACCGCCGTTAATAAATAACTCGGGCGACTGAGTGAGTTGCGCTCTGATATCCCTTCCAAATACACTACGTGAAAATGAATTCTGTCTGGTTCACCAAGATGGAAATGTAGCGTTGCAACAACGCGCAAACTTGCTCCGCGTTCTCGTTAAGCGAAAAAGGAGCGTGAGTGATTGAAGTGAATGACAAAAAGGCAGAGGGATGCGCGGGGTGCAATAGCTCGTAAATATTACCAGCTAGATCTACAACATATCCGGCACGATTACCGGCTGGATGGCCGCATCCCCGAATTCGCGCAGGTTGGGTCAGGAATAACCGGTAATATTTCGTGGTCGGGGCCACCCCACAATGGTATCGGCCATCCCTTCGTGTCATCCTCCCCCTCCCTACCCTCATTTTCCCGTTTCTCAACTCGTTCCTCGCGTCTCGTCCTCGTCCTTGCGCGGGCGCGATTCTCTCCGTTCCACTCCGTCTTCCTCCGTTCTTCTTTGTTCGTCCGAGGAAGAATAATGGTTTTTCGTTCGATCGTCCTGTGTGTATGCGCGTGTGTGTGTGTGTGGCCGGGCAGGCGGAGGCAGATTGAATTGAAAATATGTGATTTGGCAGTGTGTAAAGTCGTCAGACTTCCCCCGCGATTCCCGTTTCCGCCGCCCAGACCTTCGTCGGAGAAATCCATTGCTCCTTATATGCCACCGATGTAGGCTGGAAACAGCCTTTTCTCCTCGCGGCTGCGGTGAAATAGCGAACTCGTATCGAGGTCAGAATTTAGACGACGTATTTTTCCCTTTGCGAAAAATTTGGAACGTGGTTTGAAAGCGAGAAACTCCAATCACGGAACATAATTCTTGACAAAGGAACTAATTTTCTCGAGAAGCTATTCAATGTTATAGACTGTTTTGTAAGATTACACATAATATATGTATTTCTTGTGTTTTTTTCAAGTTTTATTTCTCAATCTTTTTAAATAAAAGATTTTTAAATAAAAAATTGAGAATATAAAATTTCAAAAAACGAAAAAATATGTATATTATGTGTAATATTAGAGTTTATAACATTGAATAGCTTCTCGAGAAAATATTATACAATAATAGACAATATTTAAACAAGTAACAAGAAAAAATAAGCTTTGAAGGTCTAACGCAATTAGTTGTGTGTGAGTAATAATTCAATGCAAATTATAAATCGTATACTTTTATTTTAAACTATCTTCAGCAACACAATGATAAGTGAATTAAATATTCTCAAGCATTCTGACGAATATGAATGAGTATTAAAAAATTGAATATATAAAAAGGTACAATTTCCGAGAAGAAACATTAGAAAAATTCCGCTAATATTCATAGTCAAAAAATATTTTCACATAAAATTGCGTCACTTTAATTAATCATTGTCTAGTAAAATAGCTACAATTAGCTCAATGTTTTTTTGGATATGACAAGAATGTTTTACCATGATCATTATTGCGCCACTTTTTGTAGAAAGAGAGTGAGATATGAAGTTTAAGTACCTTCCCAAAAATGTGTTGTAAGAGGTACACAATGGGCATTGTAGATAAAGCATTCTTGCTATCATACCCGAAATTCCATCAGAAAAACATCAAGCTTATAACAGATATTTTGCTAGACAATGAGTATCATAGAGACAAAGATGGTTCAAAGAACTAAAATATAAATTTATATTTTGTATTAAATTATTAATTAAACACTGCATAAAATTAACTCACGTACAATTATAATCGCGATTGACTCTCAAAGATCGCTTTTCCTTGTTATTCGTTAATTTTAATATTAAAAGTTTTAATTAATTAATCATTATTTATTTAATATTTAAACGTGTGTACAAATATTTAACACGTCAACTTTAAACGTCGATGCAATCGCTCATCGAGTCTCATTTGGCTGCAAGTCGTGGCGCCAGACGAGTAATGCAGAATACCACGCAGTCTTATTTTTAGAAGATCAATATCCAACGAAGAGAAAACGTCAATTCTCAGTTGCCGTACTACTTCCACGAAATCGATAAAGGAGTGTCACCAACGCGCCAGTTAGACGAACACTAAATCATACCTTTTGATGTCAGCCAAACGGTACCGTTTTAGCGATGACCAATGTAAGAAACGTCGCTCGCATTCGCCGCTGCATATTCGCAGTCAACTCGTCAGACTAACATCTGCCACGTGTTCCGTGCTATTCGTGAAGTGTCTGCCGGAATCCATCAAAGTCCTGTCCGAATTCATTATAGGAATACACAATGGCTGGAGCGTTTCACGAGCTGATTTTCACGAAGAAAAACAGGCGCGAAGTTTTCTCCGTGGTTTCAAATTTAATTTAAAGTTTTCCTATGACGTAAGTCCAAACATATTAAAACAATAAAAGTAGGTCAGTATCTTGTAAATTATTATATATTGATTGTTATTGGATGGATGCAAAAATAATATATAACTCTGTACGTTGTATTAATTAAACGTGTTCGCGTTATATGTTTTAATTAGTTTAAGGTTCCGTGATGCGTTCAAAATTAATTCAATTTATTATACTTTAACAAGTGACCGGCACTCGTTAAGTCGTTAATTAGCCAACTGACAAATGCCAGTCATTACACTACGTTTATTCACGATATTCACGCATGTGTCAATAACTGATGTGTGCAACGCATAAGATGAACTATATGATGTCACTCGAGTTACATAACTAGCAATAATACGTAGTTATTTCGATTTAGCTTTACAATAATATATTTCATCTTTATAATATAAAAAGATATCAATTACTTCTTATATTCGTTCTTAATTAAATCGTTATTGAAATATCTTTAATAATGATCTTCGCAATTTACAATATAATCTAAAAGAAAAAAATTACATGTTTTTATGTAATCATCTATTAAATTGTTTACAGAATTAAAATTCTTATTTCATGTTGTATATTTCCAAAAATTACATGTTTTAACAGAACAATACATTCAAAATATAATTCTTCAGAGTGATCTTCTTTCTATCTTTTCTTATTAAATTTTGAAAAAGATTCTGTATCCCAATATAAAAATAATTTAGCCCTATTATTAAAATTCTTTTAATTTATTGCATCTCTTCTTAAAGAGATCCTTAACTTCCTGGGAGACAATACTGAAACGTCATAAATATTTACGCCAAAATTTAGGATTAGTTGTATAATTTAAATAAATATTATAAATGATACAGTAATGTAGCATTTTGCATCCTGTCGAGGATTGTAAATATTTAAATCGGACGATCAACAACCGCATTAACTATTAAAGAATTCTCACAAACAGCGCTCAAGCGATCTGTGAATATTTATCGATAGCTCTCCTTTTCTCGCCGCGGGCGACGGCGTGAGAGAGCGTAGCTAGCCATATCAGAGGTGGACTAAGGGTAGGAAACCAATGGGGGGGATGAGACGTGCAACGTGCAGGCAGCCGTACAAGAGTCCGAACGGACCGGAATTGAATAGTCACGAGTTCGAGCGGGGCCTGAGGCGGCTGTCACGTGCAGGTAGTTCACCGGTAATCCCGTGTACCAACGCTTTCCCGTACGCGTATACCGGTATCGCGAGGTCCCGGCGGCCGGTGTGCAAACATCAAAATTCAACCTCCCAGGGAAACACAGTCGAAAGATCACGCGGGACACAAGTGCGGCCGAATTAGGTCAGTGGGCTTGCGCGCGCGATGCGGAAAGGTTTATTAAATTCCGCGGTCTCGCATTTCCACCCGCGCCGCTGATCCTGGCGAACGATCGCGCGGTAATTGCGAACGAGCGAGCGAGCGAGCGGCCCCGCCGCGCGTTAACGTCGCGGTTCCAGCAGTACGTTAACGTTGCGTCGGCTGCGTAATCGGCCGGGACGCTAATAGCGGCGAGGCGAGAAGTTGCCGCGATAATTTCTAGGATGTCGGCGAGAATAATGCCGCCCGCGTGGAACGACTCGGAAGGAAATAGGAACTTTCTAGCCGGATAGGTACCGGCGCGGATGCCGAGCGGGTGACGCGCAACTGGGTTAACTCGCGCGCGAATCAGAGAATTTATTAAATTCTCGGCGCGCGCGTTACTCGGCGAAGTAATTTGTGCTCGGCGCTACATATTGCCGGCTGCATTCGGGTGGAAGCGGGTTGCGGGAGCGAGCGCACGTCGGTGATCCCGCGGTGGCGTGCAATGCGCGCGCGAAATCTTTAGCGTAGTAATTAAAGTCGAAGCCCAACAAACACAGGTATTTCACTTCGTAATTTCATCGCGACACGGCGGCGTGTTTGGAAAACGCTTGATTAATTTCGGTTAACGACTACTTCGGAAATTATACAGCCGCGTATCATTCATTTCGCGCGCTGCGGAAACACGTAAAGTTGCGCTCGGTACCCCACGGAATATTGCGGCTCGGTCCCCAACAGCCTCGAATAAGGGTTGAACAAGTTGAAGAAGCTCACGCGAGAGATCGCCGCTCCGTAATGAAATGGAAGGATACAACGTGTCGAAAACATCTCGGTTTCATTGACGCAACCGACGGGGCTTGCGTTATTGTTGCAGCTCGGCGATCGACAGTTCCACCTCGGGTGGAACACAAGAAATTTTCACGAGTACATAAGAAACAAACGCAGCGGCGGCTGCAACAACGAGCGCACGCCACACTTGTTGCGTCGTGCAACGAGCGCACATCCCCCTTTCTCCCCGTCTTTTTTTTTTCATTATTATTTTCTTTACCCTTTATTCCGCCGCGTGTAAGAGAGGATGTCACAGCAGCGGGCACATCGTCGCGCGGCCATTGCTGCGGCGCGCGCGGAACCGCTCCATTCACGCTTTAATGCGGCATTATGTCGTTCCCCGGGCTGGCGGAGAGTTCCGATTCGGTTGACTCCAGCATGAATACCGACGAAGGAGACAGCCGATGGCTGTGGAACTTCATACAGATAGCTAGGAACTGCGCGCACGTTTCCGTACACGTGCATGCGCTCGTCGTTTTCTGCAGCTCGCGAGCACGTCGCGTAAATTTTCTCCACCGGCGCGCGCCCGCCCCCGCCCCGCCGTGTTCCGCCAAGTTTGCGGGTAAATCATCGCGGCCCCCGTGCATACATTCCCGGCGACCAGTGTACGTGACAGTCGGTGCCGTTCAAGAACCACCACCGATCACGCCGATTCCACGGGCGACCGTGTTTTATCGTGTACGAACGACTGTGCTTTATCCACCTCGCGTGTCAAAGTGATTTCCGAAGTTCCCGCGACAGCTACAAATCTCCCCCGGCGAAGTAATTTCGCCGATCTGACGGTTTTCCCCTCGCTCGCGCGCGCGACGGGGACTATCTCGACCTTCACGTTGTAGACAATTGCGCTGGATGGAGCGTGCGATGCGGGCGCTTCACGTGGACGCTAAATCTTGAGCGTTGAACTCGCCGCGCGGTCAACATAAATAGGTCTTTTTCATAAAATTACCATACGCATCACGTACGGAAGATTAAACTAATTATTCGCCATAATACCGTTTACGTGCCACAAAAAGCACATTTACTCTGTCTGCCGACTTACAGTGCCGGGGCGTGCAATTTTGGTGATAAGAACATGGAATATTCTGATGCGGCATTCACACAGCTGAAATTCGTGCCCCGAGTCTCTAATGCAAATCTAAAAGGATACTCTTCGAGTTGAGATAAAAATATAGCCAAGTATTAATAATTCATTCTTGCGCGCGTTTCAAGGATTTTATTATTATTTTACGTAAAATTAAAATGCGCGTCATAAAATTTACGACGCTCCACCAAATACATTATCGAGAGATTGTAAAACCCTACCCTGGCATATTATTCCAGATGGCAGGCTATAAGAAATTTTAAAGTCCGGATAGTATCGACGAACTAGTGTAAGGAATAGTTGTCTTTTTAAAGTCATATTTCTTCGGAATCTCATGCACTTTCCGATACAGATTCATGGCAATATCGTTCTCAGAAAGTATCGAGTGTAGTTTACGCGAAGTTTCAGCATACCATCGATTCAGCCAAACTACATCTCTCGCGATAACCGTTACTTCTTCGACTGATACGTTAGAAATAGTCACAATAGTGTGTCCATCCGCTGTTTTTCTCATAAAACTACAGAGTTTAGAAAAATTATAAAATGTCATAGGACAGATTTATTAAGTATTTTAATATTAAATTAATAGTTTATATATGCATATTGTAATAGAAGGAAAATATTAGTACAAAATGAGCTTCGAAAATATATGATCTTCTTTATGAAATATTTTCGCTGTAGATTTTGTCTCGTCAAGAAACCTTAATATGGAAATGGAAGCGTAAAATGATAAGAGCATATACAGGGCGCGATGCATTTATCGATGTATTGAGGCCAACTTAATCAGGCGGAGCTATAACAGATCTAATCCAATACCACTATCATCCTGTGCTATCTTCGAAATAAGTGCTATAGGCAACTTGGATTATGTAAGATGCATTTGCATAAACAAATTTCGACAATGCAAGCAACGTCACCAAGGACAATATTATTTAGAGCTGGCTAGCATTGAAATCTACGAGTAACTTGGCGCTAACTTCTTTGTCAAGTTCCGTCCGTGTCTACGAGTTGCCTGTTTAGAAAGTTCGAGATAGGAACTTTCGAAACGGTTCGACAGTATAAAAGAACTTTCCGTTTGGGTAAACGCTTTTAATGAGAAAATATGATGCGGCGCCTCCCTCGACGTAACCCACGATGCCAATTAGAGGAGAATAGCTTTCTCTCATTCGCCAATCCAGCCGGCTCGTCGTCCCTCACCCGTTCCTCGCAACGTCCTCCTCCCCCATTATTATGGCGAGGACGCGCGCTAACCCGGTTGGGTATTCTGATGAAAATCGTAATGCAATAGGCATGTAATACAAAAGGGGATAAAATACACCCCGTCGGAGCCCCTCGATAAGACGATCGACCCTTCTTATTCGCGTGCATAACTACGTACTTCGGATCTGATAGGATGGTCGGGGATTTCCATCTTCGGGGGCCTCGGTCACAAGGGGTCGATACGTCCCCGGTCGCGACAAGTTAATCCCCAGATCTGGAAAATAATTTTCTGACGTGGATGACAGACGGTGAATGAAAAAGAGGGTTCAAGAGATTTTCATAATCGCCACTATAAACGTTCAAAAGAAATAAATATGTCGTTAGACAATTAAAAAGTAATTTTATTAATATTGTCAGAAAATTTCACACACAAAAAAAATTTGCAACATTATTTATCTTAATATAATATGTAACAATTGTAATTTTATAAGTTATATTATATAGGAAACTTTTAGGAAGAATTTTATTTGGTGTTTTTGAATTAATAAAAGGAATGGTTGTGTGCAAACTCACAAACGTACATTAATGAGTTATTTACTTCACAAAAGATCAAGATCAAGATTCTCTTGAATAGATAGAAAGAGAAATATTTTTCCAAGTTCCGAATTACTTTGCGCAGGAATAGAAATATGAGAATCGCTATTGGCGAATCGTGGAGCATTACGAGAGAGGGAAGAGAACCGGCTCGATCGGTAGTTATAAATCAAGAAGGACACGCGAAGCTCGCCACTCTTTCTGCCCTATCAGGATGACCCCCTTCCAGAAGCATGCTTCTACAAAGTATCGATCGATCGGATATGAGAGCGACTAAGAGAGAAAACCATTCGACGAATACAAACCAAGAGAAAATTCTGCTCGTTTGAACGTCGAATTTACGACAGGAATACTCGACGCTTGTCACGATTTCAACAGATCGTCAGGCTTCGCCGGAGAGGGAGATCATCAATTCGCGATTGATGGAGTCAAATGGTAACACGAGCACGGGGGGACCGTCTAATGAGGGACTCGAAGGCTTTTCAATTAGAGCGAGAATAATTGCCGCTGCCGAAAAACGCTGATTCGTCGAATCAGGGTCATTTGGAAAACAACGTTTCTACCAGTTTTCTTCGTTCTTCGATCAGAAAAAAGCTATTGCGTCTAATTAATCCCTATTATAGACCCTCATTCTTTTTAATAGAAAAAAAGAGCGATCTAGGAACCCAGCGGCTTTTCACGTTAATTATTGCGACCCGGTCTCCTACGAGATATTTTCTCTCTCTCTCACACTCTCTCGTCATCTTCATCATACAGTTACAAGGCTCGACCGCGTGCGGTAACCAAAACGTTTAATTAATCCAACGTACAATGGCAGCGCGATGCATTCGGGCGGTCCAGAAGTCGCTTGCACGCGCGAGCGGTGTCCCAAATGCCGGATCTGCGAAATTGCGAATCGCGGCCCTCTGCGGCGATGAAGCGCGTCGAGTTGCCGACGACATTTTAGCCCTGTTATTAACTGTATCCCCGCCAATGTGGCCCGACCCTCCCTCGTACCAGGGCCTGCGTGTCCTCCTTCACCACGGCCACCGACACACGTCGGTGATAACCATTCGGGTACTGTGGTCCGACGACAGTGACACATTACCGTTCCGCTTTAACCCCGCGTTGTAGGCCGGGTTAACGCGCGCCCCCGACTCGTATACCATCGACGCATAACTGGTAATTACGCGAGCCAAGCGCCATTATCGTGGCCTGGGTCCCTTCCTTTATTGCCCGCGCGCTGGATCACGGGCGCGGAAACGCCGGATCGGACCGTGGAAATATTATTCGTTCGTACGTACACCGGAATCGGCCGGGCCACCGGTCGAGAAGGTACGAGCCACTTGAATTTGCTCGCTCTCCTTCCGTCCACCTGCGACCCCGTACCAGCCGATGTAAAACATCGAACGGGCGGTTCGACGAGAGAGAAATGGGCATGACGCATGAGGTAGGGCGATGTTTTAAAAAAGTGGGATGTAGCGTACTTGCGATTCGATCTGTGTGTTCAAGAATTTGCGACCTGGGCTATGTAGCCTAGGTCGCAAATTCTTGAAAGAAAATTCATTTTTTTTCTGACAATTTTTTTATTATAAGCTCAAATCATTGTTTTCTTTTTTTTATTGACGTGACAAATCAATAAGACGCAAGACCACGTACATTTTCTTAATCGAAGAGAAATGTATTCAATTTTATCATATCCATTAGACGTGCAAAAATTTTATGATACCAATCATCGTCCTAATTATTTGTAAAGTCTCGAAATAACTGACAATAAACATCTCTGATATTCGCATTCGCGCATTGGCTCAGCGCGGCTCTACCTTGTTGTGGTAGAGGTTTCACCATGAGGTTTCCAATTACTGCGTAGCCATGAAACCGTTGACGTTTCAGTGGCTTCTAAGACGTCGATGGTTTCCGCACGCGGCACCATATATACCGCACGTGGACGGCGGCAGGGAGGTCTGAGAGTGGGGACAAGGGACGTAATTAACGCGACCAGCTTGCAGCGAGACACTGACATATCTATCTTCCTATCCGCTTCATGGCGCCGGGATGGTTATCCCTCTATCCTTACGTAATACGCGTCACGTAAGACCTACAAACGAACATATACCTATATCCGCGCAAATATACACCTATACAGATTGTCTGTTTCGAGCCCGCTACGTTTCGCAATGCAGTTCGCGATGCACTTGGGATGCTTTCGTTCAACCTAATGTCTATCGACCTGGAACACGAAAGACAGTATGCTATTTTCCTAAAGATAACGAGACACATTCGTGAAATTGTTTAAGTGCATTCATCCTAATTGGTGATACATTCTGATTCATTAAATCTCAATTTAGATCAATAAACATTTAGATTTAAAAAACGTTTCTCCTATTTGATCTTTATGCTGGCATTTTAATATAAATATTTTGTTTTTATTTCAAACGAATCGTTACGAGTGTAATTCAATCATGAAGATACCAACTATCTTCTTAAAATACATAGCTACTCAAAGTAGGAAAAAAAACTATCCCAAGAATATCATTCAAGATTTGTACAGATGACTGAACAACGCGGTCGAGACTCTGCGAATTGCGAGGTAAGATGGCTCCGCGCATTAGAATTTCGAAGCATAATGAAGAAGTTTATGCAGTATTTTTCTGCGAATATTTTCACAAGACCGCCCGAATATGCAGAATTATTCTTCTCGAAAAGATAAGCAAAAAGTGTGAGCGGGAATGACGTTCAGAACATCACGCAAGTTAATCTTCAGATGAACGGTCCACCATAGGGGAGGAGTTTCGCTTGCCGTCTTAAAAAAACGAGAAACAACGCATTCTTCTATATAAGGGAATGCGGGAGTAAGCGGCTAGAATCTCATAGAAATTGCAAATAAGCCGGCATATAATCCTCAATTCGGCCGGATACGAATTACCACGACAGAGATGCATTTATAGGGAGAACTCGTGAACTCGAGAGTCATGAATGTAAGACGTCCTCGGCGAATCGTCAGGAGCGACAAGAGCTAAAACCCGCCAGTTCGATGTCAGCTGTAACTCGCGGCTCGCTCCCTCGTCGTCTTACGCGACCTCCGTAAGGAACGTTTATTACGCGGAGTTACGATTACGAGTCGGACGCTCGTAGCTCCTTCATCGTTTTGGAAGTTTCACGTTTGCAGCTACCGGTCGTTAGGATTCGTCCATCCGGCGAGTGAAAATATCATTTCCCTTCGGCTTCACCGGCTCGCGTGCACTTTCCCAAAGGAAGTATTGACGAGCTGTGTTTCAACAGTTTCTTGTACTCTTCTTCACTCTCTTTATTTATAATTATTATTTGAAAAAATTTATTTGAAAGATATTGACTTTTTTCATAAATATGGTCATCATTTTTATATTAGACATATAAGATTATATAATTTTATTAATATCTTTAACAGTTTTATAAATGTAAATAAAAAATATCAATATTTTTTAAAAATTATATATAAAAAATTTAAAAAAAAAAACGTTAAAACAATCGAATTAGTCTCCGTTACATGAAGAATCGTGTTTTAATTGAATTTATGACGAGTGACACATAAAATAGCATAAAGGTATTACTCAAATGCACACAAATGAGATGTTTTTTCACGTCTAATTAATCATTTTCCTGTCTAGCTGTTATTCGAATAATATGATAAATGATCGATCGCGTGTTAAGTCCGCTTTCTATTTCGCCGTGTGGATGTGAACATTACGGAACGGAAACGCATGCCGCAGCTGATGTACATGCATAAATGTCATACGAACTTGATGCACATGTCTCGATCTCTAGCAAAACCAATCACGCCACAGGTGTGGTCATAAACTCTGGAAAATTATTGCACGCTCTGGTGAAAATGGAAGGCGACATTGCTGCTCGTTATGGCTGTTCTGTTATATGCGTTTCTGTTATGGCCATTAACGATTCGTACACGCGTTATCAATTTTGCACTAGCGCGATATGGAATTGTAACCTAAATAACTATATCCATCTTCATTGATCTTCTTTAATGTTCAAAAACTGAAATGGAAAAAATCTCTAAAAGATCTCCATAAATCATATTTATTCTTAACTAAACAGATATTTGACAGACACTCAAATATTTCAAACTTATAATTAATCATTGGACAGAAAATAAATGTTTTAATATCAAATTTATTACTAATAATTAATAATTATTACAAAACC
>VBVR01003770.1:0-16411 GCA_011638315.1 Tetramorium parvispinum
GGAGGGGGCCCCGGGGTGGTTGGTACCCCCCGGATAAGGGTCACGGCCCTTGGCGGGCGTTGCTGCGCACCCCTGCCCGTCACCCAGGCTTGTAACATAGGTAAGAAGCATGCAACGTCTTTTACGTAGTATCCGCTGGTAATCGCTATATTTTCGGGCCCCGCGAATGGGCCTCACCGCGTGCGATATCGCTTTTACATAGATCGCGTACACTGGGAGATTAATCAAAGTTGGATTCGAAAGTCAAAGAGTCGCGAGTGTCACTCGGCGCAGAGTTGTTAATAAAATATCGCGTGGGAATGCTGCTGCTCTGAAATATTATGGAAATTTCGTGCAGTTGTCCGCCGCCGATTGCGTATCGCAACGCGGTTGACGGAACATTTCAAACATTTTCGATTTTCCATCATGGAAAATAAACAGTTGATGATATTTAATGATATTAAGATCTCCGCGAGAGAAGCATCAGTTTTATTAAAATGTGAACCACGAGAGTTTCCGGCATGTGACAGTTTGAAAATCGATGACTGTACATACTTCCCCGTTATGAATATTTTAGACAAAATTGAAAGGGACGGCATATAATATTTATACATTCCCTAAACCTGTTGTAAATTCTGTATGAGACAACGTGCTCGTGAAAAGTATTCTAAAAATGAAGGAGTAAGGCACGTAAAACCTCATTCTTCAGTTCGCATGTCATTTTATCGTAATCCCGATATTTATTTGACGCAGGCGCGCTGTGCAATCTTTTTATACGAGTAGAGCGCGTCTCGCGTAAAATAGGATGGATCCCGAAGTAACGTATCCCCTATAGCGAAACATCGGACCAATGTCATGCCTAATGCACCAGAGAACCGTGCAGGATACGCGCGACGCGTGAGACAGGATCAACCTTGTTGACGCCGAAGCATCTTTGAAACGCGTAATATCTGGATAGACAATTGATTCGAGTCCCCCAAGAAGGTTCTTCCCTCGAAAGGGAAAGAGATCAACGCTAATTAAGAACATCTCGTTTCTTATAATTAACGCTTCATTAATTTAATCCTCTTATCGCTTATTACATTTCCCGTCATGCATTACATTTTAAAATGCACTTTAGATGTTGTAAAAATCTAAAACTGATATACGCATAACTTGGTTGATAATGCTTCAAAAGTTGAAAAGGATTTTTTTTTTACTTCATTCAACATCAAGAAGTTCCATCATATTTTCTAGAATCGCAGTGGTCTACTAGTTAAGACCACTTTTTGCGCGGGTCGCCGGTTTCTTCGCGAGAGTTCTCGGTAAGGTGCGTTACTGCAAAGTACCTGTTGCTGTATGCGAAACTTTTGCGGACGATTTTTCCGCTCATTTTCGCTCGTTGCCGCGTTCGCGGGAGCGTCGTGCCATTTCGATCGATCTCGCGACGAAGGGCGTGAATCTCTTTCTCTCTCTCTCTCTCTCTCTCCCCCTTTTTCTCTCTATTTTTCTCTCTCCCTCTCTCGTTTCTATGCGAAAGAAACGTCACGCGTGAGAAGCTGCACGCACGAATAGATCACGAGTCAATGAACCGCTCAATAGAGAGTACAATCCCGCGATGTTATGCATGCAAATCTATGCTGCGATCGAAGGAGCGACGCACTTTTTTTCCGCTCGCTACGTCGCAATTGCGCGGGTCGAAATGACGTGGGGGAAGTGTCTTTACACGCTTACGCGATAGACTCGCGCCGAAGTTATTCGTAAGGTACAGGGGGAAGGCTTGGAAACTTTTTAAGGTATGTTAATGTATTTAAATCCCGCCGCGGTGAAGTCTGTCACACGTGCGAAAGCGAGCGAGTATAATTGTATATGTGACACGCAAAGTTTTCTTTATATTTTTAAATAGTCGCTCGTATTACTCGGATAGTAATCTAGTAGTAAAAGTGAGTATGATCAGACGTAATTAGTTGCAAAGCTGTTGCGTGAAAGACGGGAAACACGTGCCTGTTATGGAAAACTCGTTTGATCTATTTTTCTTAAGAGAAATTTTCCACAATTACACGTTATAATTACTATTTAGGATACAAAGTATTCTGTAATAGCGCATTCTGTGTAATAGTAAAAGGCAATATTAAGGGTAATCATTCGCACATGTATTACGTAAAATATACGATTATTTCTTTTCTTTTACAATTAACAGAAGTTTGCGTAGAAAATCGATATTCTTTTCATTGTCAGTTATTTTTTTATATATTTTATTTTAATAGATTTATGAAAAACACAAATACACACATAAGCATGAAATATTTCAAAAAATTATACCAATCGATTAATGAATTTAAATATTAGTTTGAATTAATGAATTAAAGATTGCATGTTTCTTTTGTATATTCCCAGAATTCTTTTCAAAGTATTTCGTTTTCCATTAGACAATAATTACACACTTACTCTTAATACCACCAATTTTTTTTTATTGAATTAATTCGTCATTTGTTTTAGAAAGAACAGAAAGTGCTGATTACCTAGTTTACAGTTGTACCAAAGTCGTCGAGAAATGTATATCTCTTATCATGGATCACAAAAAATTCGCGTGATCTCAGAAATTAGTCTTAAGTAATTAAACACAATTAACGGGATAACTTTTAAAGTCCTATCTTCTTGAGATTTTTCAAGTCTGCCATTTCTTTCTCTCTCTCTTCTTTTTTTTTTTCTTTGTCGGTACCTCTGATTCACCGAAGTCGGCAAATCGATTCGCCGCCGGCGCAACTCTTGAAAAATAGTAATTTACCCGCAATGGTAGTTTGCTGAATCTAGATGTATTTGATGTAAGCGATCTTAGTATGATTGAGGTAATTCGCTGAAATTCATTCTCTTGCTTCATCCCCTTCGCGTCAACCGCGAGTCCGAGGGTGAGAACGTATACGTCGAAATATATACGAAATATCGTGGGATTGCTCCTGTATACATATACATATATACATATTTTTTTATTTAATATAGATATGTATTGTATATGAGAATAAACAAGGTTTCAGCCGATCATCGAACGCGATTGCATTAGAAATTATGTTCGCGGAACGACTTTTGGTTGCTTCAGCATTAATTTCAGATCTGATGAATCGGTTAAAAATTATATTTTTTGTCGGCCAAAATTAGAAGATTTGTTTTCTATTTATATCACAACGTATCTTAAGATTTTACGTTTAAATACACGCGAGAGAATGATATAGATATAAATAGGGAGAATAATATAGATATAAATAGAATTTCTTTTAAGTAGTATGTTTTAATTTTCGTTGATACTTTTTTTTTTACCCTGCGTCTTACCGTTACATTATCATGCCGTTTAGTATTTAGTCTATTATTTTATATTTGACATTTAAACAGATGCTACAAACTATCTTTGAATAACACATTCTTCTGATTATTAATGTGATATTAAAGATTTCGATTTTTTTTTTCATCACGTTATTCTCTCATCATTGCTCTGGCATTTATGATAAAGATATCTTGATAAAGTCTCCTCCGACGGAACAAAACAAGTTCCTCGGCATGACGCGAGCAATGACGTCCAGCCGGAAAAAATCGGATTAAGCAATCCGATGTCGCTGGCTCAACAGGATTTTCGTCTCACGTCCCGCTAATCCTAATCTGGTTTATGCGATTCAACTAACTAGGTCTTTCTACGCTTTCCTATCTCTCACTTTTTCCGACTAGGTAATCGTACGAAGTTTCCTAACTGGAATAAATGATCGCATGTGTGACAGACATTTCGATACTTAGTTAGATAAATACTTGATTGATAAGGCTGAGAATAATTTTACAAATCTTTTTCTTCACAAATAAAATAAGAATGAGAGATAAGAGAATTTTACGATTATTTATATGCGTGGAATTAAGACATTTATGCGTCAAAGGAGAAAATTATTGGATATTATTTTAAGTACTTTTTAATGTCTTTGCCGAGGATAGCGTCGTGTGACTACTTTACTCTAATCGGCATTGATACGTGGAACACCCTGCATGTGTCTTATATTCGTTAAGACCGTTATTCAAGCATTTAAGTCGTTTCGCGATAAAATCGGTATTCTACGTGGTATTTATACGCGAGATTAGCTCCTAAACGTGTTACCTTAATTTATGTTATTGATTTCGTGATTAGATAACAATTTAACGCTTGAACGTACGGACATAATTTCTTTTTGCAAAACTAACTTTAAATTGTCACTTTGATAACTATAATCACTACGATTTAAAAAGAAAATCAACTCTAACTTTATGTTAAATATACGTCATTAATCCAGAAACATATTTTTAACAATCTTAATCGTTATATTACAATTTTATACAATCAATATATATGCCAAATTTGCGTTATCTCGATTTTGTCTGCCATGTTCAATAATGATGCAATTTTTAAAGTTTCACGTTCATATGAAATGAACTCAGCAAATCAATTTGTAAGAAATATAAAAAAATGTTTAATCCAAGTTACTCGGTAAATAGAATTTCAGCACAGTTATATCAATAGTTCTTTTCTTTGTAGTTCGGGCTTTGTATTTTCTATTAAATTGTCCCTTTTGATACTCGGAATAACTCGAAAGGGAAAAATTTCAAAAGCAATAATGGTGAAAGTATTCGTTAATTAAAATAGGTGACTTTAAATTCTTTTTGTTAACATTAAAGATTTGCGCCGTCCGCCGGGTGATCCGTTTTTGTTATGTCAAGTCAAGAAGTAGCTCCGAGCATTAACGGCGGGGCGCATGCGAGTCGATTACGCGGAATAGTTTACGATCTCGAAGTTAACTTGCGAACGTTCACGGGCTACGTCGATGCCGTTCTACCACCCTCGCCTTTCTCGCCCTTCTGCGAGAGGGATGAGATGCGCAAGGTCAGATCTTAAGGGTGGGAGGTGGGTTGCTAGGTTGACAACCCTGCCAGCCAGGCAGAGGGACTCCGCCCATTGGCGGAAACCGCGGAAAAAAAGGAAGAGGAGGGTGAATTCCGTGGGTCTCAATGATGGCGATAAAAACGGCGAGAGGGCGAACGGAGGGAAGAAAAGGAAAAGGGATAATGGCAGGGCGAAAGAAAAAGAGAGAAAAAGTGTAGAGAGGGAGAGAAACGAAGAGAAGGAGAGAGAGAGAGAGAGAGAGAGAGAGAGAGAGAGAGAGAGCAAAGGGCGAAAGAGCAGTCTCGTTCGCAAATGTTAATTAACGACGAATTATAATTATTCGCCGTGGGCTCGGTCGCAAGAGGCGCGCGAAAAAGCGGCCGCGAAATTAGTCAGTGAAAGATTTGCGCAACTATAAATGCTCAAGCGCGATCGTTAAATTCATCGATGCAATAATCCGCAGCTTTTTGTTTAAGTGCCGCGAGATTTATGGTCGCGGTACCCCGTCGCGAAATCCTCCCTATCCTCCTGGTCTTTTCTTCACAGGGAATTAGAGAGAACGCCGTTATAGCCAGACAATCGCGATGCAGTCGCAAAAATAGCGGAGTTTTAGCTGACCATTCGACGATCGTAATGCAAACATTTTAACCGCGATATTTTACATTGTTCAAATTGCCGTGCTCAAATTACTGAGCGATGCCCGGTAATTGAAACCTCAGTTAGCGCTCGGTAATTTTTGATATGTTTAATTGTTACTGTTATATTAACAATGAATGACGTACATAGAGGGCTGCAGCAGAAAATGTGCGCTCTTCCTTCGATGAATTTAAAGACTTGTTTAACGAAACTCTTATTTATCGAATTTTTTTTATTGACGTTGGTCGATCGTCAATGTTTAATTTTCAATTATTATCGATTTATTTGTAATTAAACTAAAAATATATTTTATGATCATAATCTTGAAATCAAATATACATATATAATACAATCATATTTTAGATAAATCAAGATATTATTTAATTTGATTTTTCAACAAATATTTATACAACGTAATGTCGAGATAGCGATATAATAATATAAATAAAATGAAATATTGTTTTTAGAAAGATCTAAATTAGGATACAGAAATTAGGCTCATGCGAGCCGACTAACATATAGATAGACTCGCAATGCCAAAGTTGCTATTGATGTGGCAATCATTGCGACTATCTAGATTCAAAAATTTTATAATTTACATTTAGCAATGTTTGTATTAGGTTAAGAAAGGAATTAAACATTTCGTTGTTTGCAACACTAGTGAATTATCGCACGTACATCTGTAGTTGCTAACTCTCTATTTTCCTTTGTTTAAAATTACTTATTTCGAGTTAAATTCTGATTACAGAGAAAAAAAAACATAATTGCATTCAATTCTCGGTAGCGTCAAAAAGATAAGAAAATATAACGTCAGACAAGTCTAGGATTAATGTAATTTGCAGAAAGTGCGCGATACTCTATTAAGGTTCCATCGAGGAATCGTCCGCCCCAAATTCATTAGAGAATCTGCGAAACTTGAAAGGAAAACACGCAACTTTCGTCAACAGCTCGTCTTATCAGCTCGTAAAAAGCGGAATTTTTTCCGCAGATCGGATTAGTTGCCGCTTTACGTGATTAGTATGGCGATTATGCCGCATTGTTGTATTTTTACACCGGACTGGACTGTGTCAACCAGATCGTACGGCGATTTAACCGTCGAATATACAAAAAAGTCCAGCACAATGCACGCCTCGTTATGCACGCGCGCTCTTACAATGAAAGCGCTTAATCTTCTTTCTAAATAAAACGCGCGCCACGCTCGAAAGGCTTCCGAATCATTTCGATCGATGCTTCCAACGCGATTAATAAGCCATTTCTCTCCCTCTCTTTTTTTTTATATAACAAATCACCGCCACGCGCGCTTACTTTGCGTATCTGCATGTGATTTTAATTCGACTCATTGCGGATAATTTCGCGGATAATTCCGATCGGGTTCCCATTGTGATAATTACTCGACGGGCGTTCCGAACGAGCCGGAAATTTAGTATTTATAAATAAATAACGCGTGTCGCGGAAGAAGGATTTAACGTTGCTGAGCGCCAGCGATATTTCATTCTTTCAGCACCGTAGAAACAAGATTGTATTATTCGAGATGGAAAAGAAGGAAAATATTCTCGAGTATGAAACTGAAGCGTACGCCGCGATTTGAATCACGCGATGCATCCGCGATTACATTAAATCGCGTAAAGCCGGCGTTGCGTTACGCGGAATGCGTAGCGCATATTTACAGCGAAATGTTCAGCATTGCGTGCAGAAGCAATATTAATTTAAGCTTTGCCCGGAACCAATGACATAACGTTTGTGTCCGCCGCGCGTGCATTAATAACCGTGCGTTAATATTTCATCAAATTTCAATTGAAATTTTCGAATTGGATGTATCAGATCGAGTCGTTTGACGGAGCGCAAAAAGATTTGCGCATCTCATCTTTGAGGGACAAGGAGAAAAAGAAAAGAAGAAAAAAAAAGGAGAAGCGGGTACTTTAAAAGAGGCGGGGGGGAGGGGATATTGAGCGAGCTTGTACGGCGGGGTTGAACGTCATGTTGTAAGATCTCCTGGGCCCTAGTGACGGAGGTGCGTAATGTGTTCTCTTTTAATTTCAACAGGGAGACGCGGTCTGGCGATGCTCCTGTCATGTGCAGGATGCGAGAAACCGATAATGGATCAGTACCTGCTGAACGTTTTGGACCGTGCATGGCACGTCGAGTGCGTGCGCTGTTTCGACTGCAGAGCCGCGTTGCAAGACAAGTGCTTCTCCAGGGAGGCGAAGCTCTTCTGCAGGAACGACTTTTTCAGGTACGCGGTTTGTGTGTGTGTGTGCGTGTCTATGTGCTTTCAATCCTCCACATAGAAAGAGATTCTTCCTGACTTGACATTAATATTTAGAGCTAGTTATCTCGGAGTAAAATGCGACGGACATTATTAAACACGTTGATCGAATTTTCTAATATAATCGTTAATCCTTTATTAATGATTTAATCGTTATGTATTTTCTGACAAAAAATTAATTGACACCTAATAGAATTACCTTTCCATTTAAGAAGCGTGCTCTCGCATTTGCAAAACACCGACACTTCTTCTTAATGTGATCTAAATGACTGACGACTATTAAAAATTAATTAATCATTATCGTAAATAGGAAATTATTATTATTGAGCGGCATTATTAAATATCGCGCATCTAATTAGAGCTTACGTTCATCATCTGCATGTATACATATGCATCGATGAATATAGATACGATATAGGTTGAATATAGATCGACTACGTGACTATCTTCTCACGGTGCTGCTGCTACGGTCGGAAATACATCCTAAAAATTTACGCACCGATTAATGAGTAATCTCAATAGTATATTGCGTAATGTATTTACGGTACAATGATAAAAAGTTCAAATCTGCCCTGCGTTTCTCTTCCCATCGTTTCTCTCGGACTACTGCGAAAGTTCGCATTATCGAGCGGTGAATTCCTCGCCACTCCGTCACCTTTCCCGACGATCTAGCCCGTCTTCCCGCTTACGATCTATCGGTAATGAATCACGCGAGAAAGATCGGCCGTCGGCGTTTTTGCGTGATTAAGCGACGGATCGGCGCGATTCGAGAAAAAGAGATCCCTCGCGGAGAGTTAGGCCTTGGCGTTTCGCTCGGCCCGATCTTAACCCGCCGTTGCCAAGACATATGACAAACCCCCGGGTATTCTAAACCTGGTATTACCCTCACAATTGCTCTGTCATCGTAATAAAAAAAAAATTTTTTAACAACTTTTCGATCATACCACTTATTGATATAATTTGGTATCGAGGACTAAACTTAATTTTTCTAGGTATTTTAAAATGTTCATTATGGCCTAAGTTCTTAAATTAGTTGAGCTTTACTTATCGCCGAGTTAAAATATTTTTAGCCTGTGATGCACAAATACGCTCGTGAATAAGTGATCGTCGAACCGTGTAAATTCGTCGCGCAACGCATGTCTACGTATCTTGGAAAAATACCGGAGTGATTCGCCAATGAGTCCCCGGTGGTCTTACATGCGACACGACTCGTCGAAACGCGAGCGAAATTTTCGAAACGCGGATTACCAGCGGCTTGCTTTAAGTCGGGAGTCGAATCACACTCGGGGGGTTCTTAAGCTTCTCCCGCGTTGTCGGAAGTTCGCCGGAAGGAAAAGTAGTTCAACCTAGTGATTTGAATTAATGATCGTCGCGCATAGAGGCGATTTAAACGGCTCGGCAGCATGGCCGGTGATTAATTCAGACACCCGTAGAGCAAATTGCTTTCGACGTCGTTTTCGGCGGTCGCTTTATTCTTACGCCTATCTAGCGTTGCAAAATTAGCGGAGGAATAATAGCACGATACATCGTTGCAATTTCGTATCCCGGCTATTCCTTTCAAGCATTCCTCCCCTCGCGATTTCTAATTTTGCAAAAATTTAGAAAGGTAACGCATCAACGCGCAACGCCGTCGCGAATTATTGCCGTCCCTTATTATGCGTATTTCATATTGAA
The DNA here is from genome assembly GCA_011638315.1 of Tetramorium parvispinum. Taxonomy (NCBI): domain Eukaryota; kingdom Metazoa; phylum Arthropoda; class Insecta; order Hymenoptera; family Formicidae; genus Tetramorium; species Tetramorium parvispinum. The sequence goes on from VBVR01003770.1 coordinate 9,426, forward strand.
TTGCAAATTACTATTAGTGTTGTCATTATTGTAGGCATCAGTAATGTTATCGTTATTAAATGCCATAATTGGTCTTTGAAGCTCAATTTGAACTGAAATTTAAACTGATTGAAGTGATGCTGCAAATTATCGTTACGGTAGATCGTCGCAAAATGTAATTAGTTTTCTCGGCCGCTTGCGATTAAAAAAAAAAAAGAATCGACGCCGCCGCAACCGGTCTTCATTATACGCGACGCCAGGCCGGCCGTAGATCTGTCGCATCCTACGGTCCTTGCCGTTCCACGTGGGTGGCGAACTATGATATCACCGTATCGATTAGTCAAGGCGAAAAATGGCGAGTTGGCCGGCATCGCGCTGTGGCGAATTCAATTTCGCGGCGGTACTTTTCTGCGGTAGCCCGGCCGCGCGGATCGTTTGCAAACAAAATCGCCGTACTCCCGGACGCGGTTCCCGCGGAGAGGAGAGGTGCCCGCTTCTTTCGTGACTTCTGGAAGTGATGAACGATCCTCTTTGTGACCGGCGGCAGAACCGCGCTGTAGCGCGCGGAATGGCGCGCGCGCGGGGGACGGCGGAGGAGCGTCTGCGATACCGCATGTACGCGAGCGTGTACGAATGTATAACGAACTGTGTTGTATACTTTACGAGGCAGCTACTTTGCATCTTCCGCCCGATGAAAAATTCATCAGCTCGATCGACGTCGCGATGGAAAAAGCGTCGCGATTTGCGGGACGCGCGAGGCCCGCATCTTTTCGCCGATTCGCCGGCGCGATCGCCGGGGCGATCGCGACGGAAGCTGCGTAATTTGTAAATTAAAATTGGATAATTGAGTATCGTGTAAATTTTCATAAATTCTATGAATATTATTGAGAAAATTACGATATTCACCTAAGGCTTCTGATCAAGTCCCGATTAACTTAATTGACGATTAATTAATAAAATTTCTAGCTATATAATTCGTCGTCTTCAATCCAATCTTCTCTTTCATACGTCAAACAACAAACAAACATTAATAACTCTATCTATATATTAACGAAATATTGCAAGCATTATTTGACAAGTTAATTGCCGCTTAAGTTAATTAGAGTTTACTCGAAGTCATCCTAAAATAGAGACAGATATTCGTTTTAATATGCAAAAACATTGAGATCTGAGGCCGGAATCTTCTCCGCCCCTCTTCCCCCTCCTTGCCACCGCCATATGAGATTCTAATTCGAATGGGATGATCAAATCATCGGAGTCGACTTTACTAATGAACATCGCCGGGATGCAAGAACGGGACGTCCAAGGACGGTAACGTCGATGGGGCACGGAAAAATACGTTCGGCCGCGCTTGGGGGAATTCTATAACACCTCCGGGAGGTCCTGTTCCCGGCGTAGCGAGCGGTTATACGTGCGGTTATGGTAACCGGTCTCCACGAGTCGCAGCAAGGTCCTTAAAGGTCGATAATGGCCCCGTGGCGTGGCCCTCGGCGGGCCCCTCCGGGGCCCCACGATCAAAAGGGCCGATGTCCCCGTTTCGACGCCGCCGCGCCGCGCGACGGACCGGGCCATCGACCGCGGCGAAAATTATTGCCTTAAAATACGATCCGCCATTCTCCCGAACGGCCGAAATGCTGATGAAAACATTACCGGCGGGTCTCGGCACTGTGTCATCCGTGTGCGGCGGCAGGAGCGGTGGCGGCGGCGCGGGACGCTGTACGGAGAGGAGACGAAGCGGGTGTCGCACGCTCGTTCGTGCGCTGATTCTCTCCACCACGGACAGCTACCGAAAATTAATGAATGAATAATTCAATGGCCGACGACAGGGTTGCGCAAGACGGCGCTGCTCCACGTTATCGATTTTTACCTGTGGCACTCGGCAAGTCAGTCTTGACTATTTATGAAAGCGCTAAATTACGTCGTTCGTATTGGATTTTCAGCCTCTTCTTCAGATTTCGTAGATTTATCGCCGTACTTCGTTAACGGTATCCCCCGCCCATCGTCGGGTTATTTAGGATGAAGTTACAATTGCAACGTCAGCGATATCATAATCCCTTTGAGAAGGCTATGTATGTGTTTTAATTCATTTTCGTTGCGCTTTGTTAGCATTAATCTTTCCCTCTTTTGTTTAATAAATTTTTAGAACGACAACTAGAACGAACTAATCTAATTATACATTTCCAAAAATTTAGATAACAATATGTATGGATTTTTATTATTTATTACATTGTTATTTTATTCAATTCTCTTTGACTAGCCAACCCTTTAAAAGAAAACTTTCATGTGTATGTGTGTTAATTGAATTAAAACTACTCATATTTTCTCACGTTTTTAATCAATCGAATGACGCGTTTCCTTAAACTTATCTGTATTAGCTTTTTAACTCTTGACATAATCTGATTGTTAATCTGATTTAGGTAAGATATTATCGAGGCTGACATGCGACAGAAATAAATAGAGAGTCACTCTCGTCGCTGATAATTCATTGATGTGCCGACGGGCTACGGTATCATCATCGCCGTGTTGCCGATGATTGCCTCGATCGTTACATGGATCGTTACGTGCGCTACAATGTTGCGTTGTGCGCGACGCCGCGATCGCAATTAACATATATTTTTCCGTTAACGAAGCAACGCATACATGTCGATTGAATGAAAAGCACTCCGGGCACTCGCGCGGGTCCAGTTTGCCTCGAGGACACGAAGTTACTTTACGTAACGGCGTCGACGGCAACCGACGGAAATATTGCGCAGGCGATATTAGTATTTTACGAGGGTGCTAAATAACACGGTAGGACGCAACTTGAGGCGCGACTCGCGAATCTTTTTTTTTTTTACTTCCTCGCCGATCGCGACATGCGTGCGAATCGTCGCGATCTCGCAACAGTTTCGCACGCAATGCATGCAAATGGAACGAGGACGAAAAGTTTTTCCTTGAATATTATTTTGCAATGAATCAAAGAAGTATAAAAACCTTGTCACTTTTCGCAAATTTTTATTTGTTAACACTCGATTATTTTTCATTTTAATTTCTTTTATTTATGCGAAGTTATTTTGTTCGTATAGAGTAAAGACTTTACTTTACTGATTGATAAACATTTTTGAGACCGAAATGATTTATGGAGAAAAAGTCAAAGATCTTAAAACTTCAAATCTATATCCCTTTTTTTCTTTATTTCTTTTACATGTGTTTCTTGCAAGAATTTTATTATCCCTTCCAAATTCCCTTGCTTTTGTTAATATTAAATCACGGTCGCGGACATCGATATTTCGTCGGATAATTGAAGGATCACACGTCGCCGTGGCTTTTCGTGGCAAAGGGCGCCGACGTGGCAGGCCCATTGTCCTTCCACTCGGCCCTCGAGCTCCGCGGGAGTGGACCCATCGAAACTCGAACGTGGAAACATTATAAATGCGGCGTGACGCCCGCTACGAGTCGTAGGAGAAGTTTGTTGGGCGTGACGGAGCCGGCGCGGGTCGCAGGGTTGGCGAACATCGGGCGGGAGGAGGAAAGAAGGGAAGGTGCAGCTCTCGGGGCCCCGTTTCCCTTCCAGGAAGGCCCGGCAATAGCATCGCGATGCGTACACGCCGCCTGTGTGTGCGCGCCCGTGAACGTTTTTTTACCAACTACCGACTGTTGCGTCACGCCGGGCCCTCTTATTCGCGATTAACAAGAATCGCTCATGCTCATTTATAAACAGCTGAGAGAATGATTAATCACGCGTACGAATAAGAGATTGAGTTGTTCCCAGTATTGTCCCACCGCGCTTCGCGAGAGGGCGCGTAATTTAGATAATTATACAACAAGGAACGAGACATTGTTAGATCCTTCTTGCAGGGGGGGAATTAATGTAATACTAAATCCGGTAATAAGCTTCCAACTGGAAAAGTTATAGCGATTTTAGTAGCTGTAAAGCGTCGGCGACAGCCAGTCTGATGGTACCAGTCGCATTTTTACGAGGTGCGAGGAAAAAGCGGCGGTAGGAAAGACTACTTGAATCCAGTCTCAGAGTGTCTCTGTAACAAATTCTCAGAGCGAAGTGACGTTTAAGTAATTCTATATAATCGCGCCGGCCGAGGTGGCGAAAATAGAGTCACGGTGGAGGATAGAGCGAGAAAGGTGGTGGGAACCGAAGAGACGAGAGCGGAGAGACCGACGGAACGATTTGAATCCATTTACTATGCTCCGATAACGAGCCGGTTGAAAAACGGTGGAATAATGATATATAATTGACAGGACTATAATAAAGCTAAATGCAATCCGTTACCGCGATTATATGCCGAAAGAGAGATGCGACGGTGGGCGACACCGGGAAGGAGAAAAAAAAAAGAGAAGAAAAGGGGAAAAAAAGAAAAAGCGATTATACGAAGGCGGGAAGGCAAGGAAAGAGGAATGGCCTAAATTCAGGGCGACCCTTTATCGCCTCGGCCTCTTGAATTTTATGTGGGGGCCCTCGTTTCTTTCTCCCACCCTCCCCTCCTTTTTTTTTCACCGCGTTACGCGCCCCGTTAAAACGAGACACACGAGCCACATTTCGCTGTAGCCACGACGCGGAGAGATTATGTATGAATGCGAGGCATTTTTATGCGTGCAAACAGACGAGAAACGCGAATTACGTCCGGTGAGAATTTTAGGGACGCTATTGCATGAGTGACGCTCCCGCGCGCGCGTTAATGTTTTATTTTTTTCCACCCTTATCTGTGTACAACTAATGCAATTTATTATCTACCTGTTGTATTTAGTCCTGTAACAGTAGGAATTAATTTTACATTCATCCCGAAGTCGTGTTAATATCGAGGCATCCGATTCGAGACATAAATGAATTCTGCAAGCTACAAGAGAACGAGGAATTTATACAATTTTATTCGACGAAGCGACGTTTAATTGAGTCTTTTTTTTCTCTCTCTTCCTCGGAAAGCGTAATGTACAGTCGCAAAATACATTCCTCCTTCTTTTTCTCTCTTCCTTGGAAAGCGTAATGTACAGTCGCAAAATACATTCCTCCGTAACTTTTGCTACGGAGGAAGCTACTCTCCAAACCTGTCGTACGATTTGAATGACATTATCTGCGTGCCGAAGCAAGATAGCGGCTCTTATTTGTAGAAACCAGATCTGTGCAGCAGGCAGTCTCTTTATTTCCCACCTCCCTTTTTTTTCACAATACGCAATTGTGCGACGATCGTTGCGAGTCCGCTGATGCGCGGTCACGGTCGCAATCGCCGATATCTCACGGATTAATATCCGCGCGATTCGCCGGAGGAGACACGATCGTGCGATAAGCAGGTACGCGACTTATCTCGCGGATTCAGCCGGCGAAAATTCAACGGCTGAGTTACGGTCGCTTTAAGCGAAGGTGTCGGCGGCGGCTATCATTACCTTGAACCCCGTGTGACCGCGATTACGGGAAACACTTCCCGAAGAAGAAAATTGCCGCGCCGCGGAAGAGCACCACACGGCTAATTGGATGCAGTTAATTAGAGACCACTCGCGCGGCAAATAATCCCCGATGTCGCGAGAGTATCGACGCGAGATTGGTGGTAAAAGATCGCCGGAGATGGAAAATACCCCGCTGATTTGTTAATAATTTTAACACAGAGGCGACATCGTGATATCTAATTGCCAAAAAGCCGCATGAAACTTCTTCAATATTTCAAAGTCTTATCTCTTTAAACTAAAGTCAGGGCTGAGAAGCACCTTGAAACGTGAATTTTTATCAAATTCATTTTTTGATTGTCCAATTTGTCCACATTTGTCCATAAATAATCGTTTTTTCTCCACTTTGCAAGAAAAGTAAAAAATGATTCATTTCGCGAACCCTAAGTGCGTTTTTTCTAATTATATTTGGATTCTGATTGTTCATTATTTGTCCATAATAATATTATATATTACTTTTCTTTCTTCTTCTTTTCTCCGAATATTGAAATATTTTTCTTTTAAGTTTCAGTTATTATTTCTCATATAAAAATTTAATATATTGAATGTTTGCCAGAAATTTTACATGCATCTTTCTACTTTATCTGAACATTTTACTTCATATAATTTATATAATTTAAAACAAAACTTGATAGAAGTGATGATACTGAAATATTTTTTATGTTTTTAATTTTTTTACAAGGTGGCCAAAATGTTATTTATAGACAAGTGTGGACAAATTGTGGCCAATCAAATGCCATCAATATCAATTCGGAGTATCAACTTCACAAGCCTACTAGAGTCGAGTGATTAGAAAATGATAGTGAAATGTTAGCTATAACAAATAGCAAGTCTAATATTAAAGTAAAAGTAACATGTTTTTCCATTCCTCTCATATTTATTGTTCACTTTGATTCAGAATGTTGCAAAATTATGTAATTCCACAAATTATGTAACAATGCGCGGATTAAAAGACTGAATTAAGCATAAGCATCTAAGATAATGAGCATAAATAGATAGTGAGATTTATTTCACCCCGCGGATTAAATCCGCGTTAAGGAGGATTATGCACTAAGTAAGTACAATGTAGCTGACAACTTAATATAATTGCAAGCGTACGACTTTGTCTTAAAACTTGACTCAAGGCGACAACGCACGAGTTCGTGAAAGAAGTTTGATAAAGGTTAATAAGATTCATGCATATTTAAATTACGTAATGTAAGAAGCACGGCGATCTTTGTGGAAAACCACTGTGACGGTCTATTAATATTGCCAGACAAAGAAAAGAAAGATTTAAAAACCGTGTTGTAGTAATAAATAGTCGAGAGGGGAAACGCACGGTACCAATTATAAACCGAGATAATAAGAATTATGGAAAGAAGGGAGGAGAGAAAAAGAAAGAAAGAGAGAGGAAGGAAGGATCTTACTTTACACGTGGAAGGGTTACTTGTCTGTTCCGCGTTGTCGAGCAAATTTATATCGCGCTGTCCCCCCCGGTGATCCCTCTTTCCCGCTGCTGCTGTCGTACGTTAGATAGCGTCTGCCGAAGGGAGATTAAAGGGGGGGATGAGGGAGGGCTGTCTCTTATACACATC
>VBVR01003771.1:0-16405 GCA_011638315.1 Tetramorium parvispinum
TATAAACGCAATATATAATATATATATATATATATATATATATATATAAAGGTGGTTCGTGAGGAGATCTTCGTTGCAGGTCAACGCTCCTCTCTCTCTTTCTTTCTTACGAGCTTGCAGTTATTCTTGTTCATATATTTTTCGAGAGAAATGCGAAAGAAAGGAGAGGAGATTTTTTTTCGTATTCACGCAGTAGTTGGCGCGTAGTGAGAAGCGATTAGGATCAGGTCATCACTGCCAAGGCGTCGCGTCGCGGGTTCAAAAGGTTCTAACAAGTCTTACTTAACCGAATACTCGTGCTATGTAAAATCCATGTCGCACCATTTATCATACGTGCATATATCCAAGATGAAGAGTAAAAGTCTATCCGACACACAGATATGCTTAAGAAAGTGAGTCTCTACGCGAGAAGAGAATGAAGGCGGTATGGCCCGTGTGATGCAAAGGCATACCGAGCATACAGAGATTCACGTTCGATCGATGTTGAGAACGACGTATGTATGCTACGCTCGATATAGAGCGTTGTCGAAACAACGCTGTCATGTTTTTACTAGAAGCGTCAAATTTTTTATGCATATTTATTATGTTGTTATGAGAACGAATTTGATAGGACTTGCGAGGATATGAAATCGAGGCGAATGTGAAAGCTCGATAATTTGAGCAAGAAACAACGATATATTATTTTTCTCTCCTTAAATCATGCTGATATTACATGAAATATTATTGGTGATCATAGGAGAAATATTCTAGAGTATTTCTCTGTCTGAGATTCTCCCAAAAAATATTTTTGACTCTCTTGTGAGAGAGACGGATATCGATATAATAAAAATAGCAAGCACTCACTTTTTATGGATTTTATGTTATGTATGTACATTTATGCGCGCGCATACATATATACCTAATGTAGATAAAATTAAGCGCGCATATGTTTTAATATTGTACCTCAATGAATAATATAATAATAATTATTATTATAATTATAATGTACTAGTATTGAATCAATCATGTCTCTCATATGTAATTTTTATGCAAATAATATACAAAACATTAGCAAAGAAAAAAACGAACGAAGCTTTCGATCAATCTAACTCTAAAATGTAATAATATTAATATTTAAATTTGTTGTATGTGTGCGTGTGCGTTTACTTGATACTCTCTTTCGTTCTTTTATTCCTATATAATAATGCAAATGGAATAAAACAGAGAAGGAAAAAAAGCGAACGAACTTTTAATCAACTTCTAATATGTATTTTTAATTTAATAAATTTATAATTCTTAATACAAATATAACTACCTATAAATATATATTTATTAACATAATAACGTTCGTTCGTTATTTTCCGTTATACGATTCTTACATTCTAATAAATGAAGAAAAATAAAAAGATAATCTTTGGATCGAACATATTACACACACATATATATATATATATATACTTGAAAATTTAGACTGTATTTAATATTTAATACAATAATCACTAAAATACTCTAAATAATACTGGATTGCGCATTGGAGATCCGAAAGAAATTATTTTGTATAATAATTTTATGTTTACCATAGCATAGCGCGCCATAACAAAATGAATAGCTCTATATTTTATTTATGCATGGAATGACTATAAAAAAAAGATTAACAAACTGCTTGACCTTTTTTTCAACCTTTTTCTTTTCCATACATTTTTCCATAAGACAATAGTAATAATAATAGTAACTTGCAAATGCGCAGTTTAGCATTATTAAAATTCAGTAATGATATTCAATGCAACGTTATGATCTTAACCGTTTTTTTCATGTAAATATAGCGATGTATACAAAGAATGTTATATTATAATCATAAAGTTTTTGACGTGCTTTGGTTGCAAAGAAAACGATACAGAGTCGGCAAAGAGTAAGTAGATAAATTATCTAGTATTTTCTTACAATATTAATATTGAAATATTTAAATTCATAAAACATATAAAATAAAAAATTTTGAATAAGTTTTTATTCAATAAATTATTGAATAAAAGATTTATGGTTTAGAAATAAACAGAATCTAAATCACTCGCTTTAATTGAGATAGGAACTTCATTACATCTTCTATTCAATAACGTCGCAAGTACGATAATTTCGGCCCGAATCATATTGTTATCTAATGTTTAATGAGGGAAAAAAATTTATTTCGGTAAGCGTATGCAGAAAAATATCGCTAAAATCTTTGGATAAATGCATTTTTCTATTAAATATCAAATTTCAGGCTAAATTGCTCATTAAATTGATTAAAAAATTTGTCTTTGATTATACAATTCTTATGCTAATCTCTTATTACATAACCAAAACAAAAAAAAGAAACTTTTTGCTCAATCTATTCAAGATTCATGTTTGAGGGAAGGGAAGAGAGGAAGAGTTATAGGAGAAAATGATAAAAAAAGAGTGTAAAATACTAATCAAGATAAACAGATTTTATATCATAAGAATCGAATGAAATGTAATCTAAGCTAATCTAATTTAACTCTAGTATTACACAAATTTACAACCTTTTATAATTTATAGATTCAATCGGCACATCGCTGCTCCAAATCTTCTACAAACTTTTCCACTTTATTATAATTTTGCTAAAATCCGGTATAATTCCGGCGATAAGAATTAGCTTTGGATACTGCAGATGCTAAAAACGATCCTTATTTCTATCAAGTCTAAAGATGAAATTTTCATACTGAAGACGCATGCTGCACCCCTTAACACATCAATGGAACTTCTCTTTGTAGCTATGAGACAGGGAAAAAGAGAAAAAAAGGAAAGAAAAAGAAATATTAAAATTGGAAAAAATTGAAGTTATTGGATCTAATGCATGCTAATTCTTCAAACAATATTCTCTTTTTTTCTTTTAACAATCATTGGTCGTAATTTTTTATTTAGATATATATATATATATATACACAAAGATAAGATAGATATATATATATATATATCTTATCTTTGCGAATAAATCATAAATCGATGTAAAATTTAAATTAGAAAAAAATAGAAATTTAACTAAAGCGTGAGATTGATTTGTAATTAAGTTACGGAAGAAAATGTCTTTCCTTTTTTTTTTAGAAAAAAAGAAGTGTGTAAAATTTCAAGTTTACTTCAATTTCATGTGCTAGATAGATGTGCGAAAATATGCCCTTTCCTTTCTTAATTTATTAATATTTTAATTTTCTTCTTTTCGTTCTCGTTCTCGTTTCTTCTTCCTCTTTTCCTTTTTCCTCTTGCTCCTTCACTTCTTAATTATCTTTGTCTTTCCCTTCTCGTTTATAGTTCTAAATTTATTAATATTAATTTTTTCCTTTTTTTCTTCTTCCTCTCCTTTTCCTTTTCTTCTTCTCCAATTCTTTTCCCTCCTTTTTCTTCATCATTTATACATTTTCTTCTTTCTCCTCCTTTATCTTCGACGTGATTTCCGAAGGTTGACTATCCGAAGGTTGACTATCGCTATTGCGGCTTGGAGTATCATAGCTCGGCGTTGCACTAGGTGCATAAACGTTCGCCAGCTGCTCATATTGATTTAAATCTCCACTGTGCTGACTGATCTCTGACATATTGCCTCTATTGACATTTTCTTTCGGGAATAATTCCTGCTCGTACTTGATTCTTTCCATGTCGCGAATCTCTTCCCGATCTCTCCTCGTCATTCTCTCTTGGCGACTCTGCCGCGTATTGTTCGTAACGTTATCGTCGGCTTGTTCAGTAATGGTAAAAGAAGGACCGCCAGCCTTGGTGAAGAGATGTAAAGGTCGTTGGAACCCTTTGGAGGGATGAGGCGGTATAGAGACGACTTCGCACTTGCAAAAGCCGACGGTCGATAGAAGATACTGCGTGAAGTTGTGCGGCCGGAACTCAATACTGTGATAATTTTTATAAATCCGTTCCTGAAAGATAGAAATGAAACGTGATAGAAATCAAATATCAATTTATAAGTAATTAAAGAAACAATATACATATGTGTGTATATATATATATATAATATACAATAATAGTATAATATATTTGTGTTTGAAACTTGGAAATAAATATAAAAAATAAAATTTTAACAACCGCACGAAGCATTTATTGCTCACCGTGAGATTCTTTTTCTTCGTATAGCTGGCCCAACCCTGAGGTTCCAATACGAGAACTCCACCGGAGCGTAATTGCGCATGCATGCGCTTGAAAGCTTGTTTCAATCCGGCATCACCAAAATTCAAGTGAATCCACTTGGTGATAGATAAACATAAGATTGTGTCGAACTGCGACTGTTCCGCGCACAGAAGTGAATCATTTTCAAGCACATAATTACCCTGAAAGCATTTGAGTTTTTAGATTTGCGTTTAAATCGATGATACATCTATAATGAAGATTATTTTAGGCATTTAGTTGCAACAATTATAAATAAAATTTTATATACATATATACGTGTAGAATAAAAATGCGTTACCTGTACAAAAGTAACATTATATGGGAATCCTTTATGTTGTTTATTTTTTGTAAACCCTGGTATATCTACAGGTCCGTAACTAATTGGCATTGACATGGGGAAAAAACTAGCATCTGAAGAGTCCATTTTGTCATTATCCTCACTGCTTGCAGGACTTTGCACGCAATTAACATAGTGTTTCACATTCTTCCGAGCAATATTTATCAAAGTTCTATCAATATCAATTCCTGTAACACTCTTGGCACCAAAATCCCTGGCCACTGACAGAGTAATATGGCCAATATTACATCCAATATCCAGAATGTCCTTCCCCAGAAACAGTTCCTTTCGTTGTGCAAACACTTTTAATCTAGGATCTACTTGATGATGAGGATTTCTGTATCCGTAGTATCTATTGTAGTTTCCATATTGATATCTAGCATCTTTAAGCCTAAAATTGGGCATTGCATGTTGTTGCTTTTTCTTCTTATCCTGACTGGGCCTATGCTGGGGTCTGGGTTTCCATGCGCCAGGTTGCGGAATCACTGGACTCACTATTTTATCCTTTGTGTCAATTTTCCTCAACCTTTTATCCTTTATTTCTTCCAAACCCTTTAATCGTAATCTATTTTTATCTTTCTGTGGACTCTCCATCTTATTTTCTTTCAGACAATTTTCATTTTGTGCACTTGTCACTTCTTCTAAACTAATCTTTTCACCGGAAAGTCTTTCCATCGGAGATTCATCTACTGTGCAGCTTCCCTCAGTTTCACTCAATTTTTTTGCTTCGTTGGGATCCATCTTTTCATTAAAAAACAATATATGTATATATATATATATATATATATATATATATATATATATATATATGATAATATAAGTATTATAAATATGTGCAGTATACATGTACATGCATATGTGTGTGTGCACAACAAGATTTATAATTACAATTAAAACGTCAAATATAAAACGCTATTTATAAGTCACAGGATATATAAATAAATAGATTTCAGAACTTACCATCTTTCCTTCGTCTTTTCCGGATCCAGAGAGAGCTCTCTTTCTCTTCCTATTTCTTCGTTTCGAATTTCTCTTTGTAGGTGAAATGAGCTGCTTCTCATATTCTTCATTATCGTTACAATTTGTCAAATTTAAAGGATCACAAATATTTGGAGGAATAATCACTTCGATAATCTCCTTTTTATGTTTTGGAGTAGGAAGTGGACTTGATTTTGGGGTCACTGCGTTCATAGCACGATTTATTTCTTCATCCTGCATGCTGTTTAAATTCAAGGGATCACAAATGTTGCCTCCGAGCAAAAATTTTGTGGGAGGGATGATGACACCTTCCTTCTTTCTACGTTTGTAGGGAGGGAAGGATTTTCCTGTGCTGCAGAAGCTGCTTTGAGGTCGCTTTCTATTACTGAATTTGAAATAGCGCATATCGTCGTGCTTATTGTGCTTCTTGTGTGAGAGATTAAAGACTTTTCTACATTTTTCATTCTCCTTCTTGTTATTTTGACCCACTTTTGGAGGACGATCCACTTGTACAGAAGACATTTTGCTCAACCTAGAAAATTGCAAGAAATATAAACACGAATAACAGAGAAGATGTTTAAGACAAGTGGCTTAGTTGACTTGTGGAACGTTATGGAAAAAAAAAAAAACGGAATAATTATATTGCCATATCTTCATTAATACATATATACCTTAATACATCCACACATATGGAAATGGAATTACTATTAAAAATTAATGAGCAAATTTAAATTGATGTGTTTAACGTGATTTGATGATGGATACGTAAATTTAATAATTTAGTTGTCAAATAGAGATCTGAGAGATGTAAATATGTTTATTTCTTTATATGGGGAAGGAAATTTCTCTCGTACATAACATATACATATTGTATATATAGTTTTTTGCATTTTACTTATTAAAAAATACAATTTTTGAAGAAAAATTGATGAAGGAATTTAAACGAAAGAAGCATAAAGAATTGCTGCTAAGGAAGAAATGGAACGTACTTGTCAATGTGACCTAAAAGTACAGTTTCGAAAGAAAAATATCTATTTATGAGAGTTTTGTATAATTGGTAGTTGCATTTGGCGCATTTCGACGCTTCGTTCTCTGTTGGTCTCGAGGAAGGAAAGGGAAGGAAAGGGAAGGAAAGAGGGAACGGTGGACATAAACATAATTATTTTGTCGGTACTTTGTACACTAAAAGAGAGTGAGAGAAGAGAAGGAAAGGCGGCGCCACCGGCACGGCGCGTTACTGCCGCCGCTGCCGCCGCTGGCGCTGGCGCTGCCGCCACCACAACGTCGCCATCGCCGATCTCGCCGCTGCTGTCGCTGCCGACAGCACGTCGTGAATTCGCCATATTCGACGTTGCGGCTTTTCTCTCCGTGAATGTTCACACGCCGCCGATTACAAATATGTATGCTCACCTCGACAAACGAAATACTCCGAGCGGCTTCCCTCTTCCACGTGCTCGTGCACGACTAGCCTCACGATACGTCTCTGCCTACGTCTCGCTCGCAACCGCGACGTCCATGCAGCGCCTGGCCGTCTACGATGGCGAATAACTGCTTGTCGGATGCGTACGAGCGGCGACCGAAAGCTCGCGTCGCACCGCGACGCCATTTTCCATTAGGCTTCGCCGCGCGAGCGGCAGGGTCGTATTAACGAGTCGCGAGTCGCGAGAGAAATTTCACGAAATTTCATCATTTTTATCTTTCATCGTCCATTTTCACATTTTACCACGATTTTCACCATTTTACAAATTTTTATAATCCGAATAATAAATAATTTCGCTCCAACGCTCTTCGAGGTAAAATACGAAAGACGGGTCATTAGAAGAAAAAAGAAAATGGTATTTCTATGTTTCTATGTTTATAATATATAATATCTCGACTCTCGAGGGTGACAATACTGACAATTGGAATAACGAACGAGATCGACGTTGCGGCAACGTTCACTCGGGCTCGAGCGGGAAGAGCAGCCGTGCTCGCACTCACGTAGACCCCCGTTTAGCGTTACGGTGGCGCCTTTTTCGCTTAATGTGTTAAATTACCTCGAGCGCACTTTTATCACTATCTCTATCTTTCTAGAGAGAACGCGCTAAAAACGCGTTTCGAAGCATTCTTCAATGGCCAAGAGTCGCGACAAGCGCACGCGCCTAGATCACACGAGGCAAACAACGATACGGTTATTCGAAGATCAGGATCGCGAGCAACGTGACCTCGTCGCACAAGTTGGACTCCACGGGTGGACGACTCCACGGGTAAATCTGGGAATGTCATCGAATTTTCGCTCAAATTCATCACATATATTATACTAATTATTTACTGAAAAAAAGAAATAAACTTTTATTATTCAGTCGTCGTGCGATTTTAAATTACGTTAAAATACATTGCATAATTCTGAAAAATCTAGATCTAGATCTAGATTTCTCTTAACAATTGTATACAAGTTTTATTTGATTTCCAGGACGAAGCATGGACCAAATCCTTGCTTTCCTCTTATACATCCCAATTGTTCGTAACCTCCCCGACAACAACGAGAATCACGCCTCTACCACCGAACGCTCCCATCAAACCAAGGAAACCTTTCTCCAAAGAGGGTTTAAAACCTAAAAAGCTTCGTTTTACGGACAAACAGGAGGACGAAAATTCTATTCTCAAAAATGCCAATTTTTTAATAAAAACGTCCAAACACAAAGCAGAATGTTCGAAGCAACAGGACGAATCGAAAGGAGCATTAGATCGCGACAGCTTAAGTGCGTTGTTGCAAAGTGTACAACTTAAATTAGACAATAAGGAGAATGGAGAAGACAATAAGCGATATGGACAGAGCCGATATGAAAAGAGAACGAGAAACAATCGCTCTGTCGCGAAGGAACGTGCGAAAAATAACAATGATTTTTCGCAATCATCAAAATTAAACTACAGTCCGAAAGGTGAATTTGTACACTTTCGTATTTAAGCTGCCGAGATAAATCGATTATTACGATCATCAAACTAGTGATAGAGTAATAATAATAATAATAATAATAATAATGATGATGATGATGATGATGATGATGACGATGACAAGAATGATGCTGATGATAATAACATGGATGGTGATGATAATGATAACAGAGATGATGATGATTAAAAATCAGTGTATTTATGAATTAATAATTACGAGTTGATTAAATATTAAAAAGTTACTCACAATCAGTATAATATCACAATGATAATTGAAAATCAGTACATTCATGATTAATTAAGCATATATATATATATATATATATATATTAAATGTTTCTTTAATTATTAAATCGCAATGATCGTTGTGTATAGGATCAGTATATCAATTATAATTAATTATCAGTATCATGGTGATTGTTAAATGATGGAAAGGTATAAAGCACTTGTAAAACGTGTAAAATAATTATATTTTCCTGCAACAAGCTGCAATGTAATTGTTATTATATTATGATTTTTATATGTGAATAAATAAATAATATAGAGGTATTATTACAACTACTATTTTGTATATAAGAGCATATTTTGTTTGAAAGTCAAATCATTATTTTGCGGCTGCAAGGATAGCGATACACATGAGGTTTGTTCTTTTTATCTAAATTGGCTGCACTAGTTCAGAGATTATCTTTCTCTTTCCAATAAGGAGGGAAAAGGATAACCTCTGAACTAGTGCAGCTAGTTCAGCTAAAAAGAACAGACCTATGTATTTGTGCGCGTTTCAAGATTTCTTACGACTCAATATTCAAATATATTCCTTCACAAACTCTTCACTGATACATATATATTTTTAATGTTGTTCACAAAGTATAATAAAAACATATGTATAATAAAAAAGCAAATAAAACAGATAACGAGAGTCAACATGCGAAAAATCTGTTTTCTTTTCTCTTTTTAGATTTTGAAAAGTGTCCTATCGCCTTGTCGCCATGTAATAATACGTGGAGTAAAGAGGAGAAATTGTTATGGCTACAACCACGAAGAGACGTGGGTATGTGGATCCAATGCTGCAGGAAAAATTGCAAAAAATGGCGATTCTGCGATGATTTCCATGATCCTGTGAATGTACCAAGAATTTGGTATTGCAAAATGAACTCAAGTATACATCCATTGCTATACAATATATGTAATAATATATGTATGCATGAATAACAATATTAAAAATAACATTAAAAAATATATAACACGTCTATAGATAAAAGTATCGCTTCCTGCTGCGTGCCAGAAGTGCCGATCACGAAGGAAATAGAGGAAGATTTGATAGAAAATAAATATAATGCCGGAAGTCTTGTATGGGGTCGTATAGATGATCATACATGGTGGCCTGCAATGGTAGACGATTGCCCCAAGACTGTACGATTTTACGAATTAAAAGAACCATCAATTATTCCTGTAAGTTTCAAAAAAAATACGCGCACAATTGCACATATGTTCAAATATTTATTTAATAAATTTAACTACGCTACATTTTATTTTTAATTATTCATTATATTTTTTTATAAAATAAATCTTACCAAAGTGACAGAATTTAATCAAATAAATGATGCTTCCGCAGATAAAGTACCATGTGATTTTCTTTAAAGAAGATATTCGATGTGCCTGGCTTAATCTAAAAGATATCAAACCTTTTATAAAATATAAAAGAAGCATTCTTATCAGAAAGGTATTTCTCTTGTAACAAATATATATTTTGTTTATCTGAAAAATATTTAAAATGTCTAACATCATTCTCATTGTCTTATTTTATCAAGTTATACAATATTTCTCTCTATCTCTTTATCACATCCTGTCAATTTTTTCTTCCCTGAACTTTTGTTTATTCACGCTTTATTGTTCATTTAAGCTAAACGGATTCGACGAGAACTATAAAGAATCGCTGAAAAAAGCTTACGACTTAGCACAAAGCGCAATTCTATTATCTATTTTCGAGAGATTACAAAATTTTAGTTATATCTCGCGTTTGAGAAACATGCAAGAATCTGCGAGTCATTCGTATGAGGAGCAAGATGATGAAATTCCTTCTACACCAACCAAACGTATTACGTTAAAGGAATTTTATTTGAAAAATAAAACTTTATAAATGTTTATAATAATATAAAATAACTTTGTAATAATAATTTTACTATTTTAGTTTATAATAATTACATAAATGTTTATAATAATATATTAAATTTAATACATCTTAAGCTTTTTGTGCTTTATTAAATTATATATAATTTAGGGAATCGTCAATTTTACTGACTGAATAAGAAGTTTTTATTACAGGCTAATTTTTTAATTGGCTTTACAGATTTCAAAATGCTTTTACAAAGTTAAAATATATACATATACGCTAATGCGTACCCTAAAGACGATTCAATGCCGAAAACTAAAATTATAATTTTAAAAATTCAAATCTGTTTTACCTATACACTAAGGGTAAAACGCTGTCAAGATCGTACGACATAATTGTAGAGAATTAAATGTCTTTGGGGTCTGTGAATTATGTATACATATGTATGTATAAAGTTACAGCTAGAATTCCGGCATTCCTACATTATCGACCTCGATCAAGTTCGAGCGTCACTCATCCAGCATCGCCTTAATAAGGAATCTATTTTACCGATCGATACGAAAACCGACCAACTGAGAGTTGATTTCTTCACGTAGTTAGTTCATAACAAGCAATGTATAGAATAGAGGCTGTAGTCAAACATGCTTCAAATATATATGATTATGTATAGGTAATCTTTCCTCATAATTAGTATAAACATGTATGGACATATTTCGTATATAATTATATACATTTATATGTATATAGTTATATATTTATACATATGTTCATATATGAAAAATTTTTTACCGGGGATATAGAACGAATAATTGTTACACTTTGAAAACTTGTACAATTGTAATCCTTGAAAAGTAACATATTTGTGGGAAGGATTCTACATAGTTTTGAAGAATTATAATTTTGCAAGTTTATTTAGTAGCAACAATAGGAATAAAAGATTAGGATCGTAATTATAAACGCGATAGCTCGCTCGTTCTCTCTCTCTCTCTCTCTCTCTGGCATACTAAATACTAGGATAATACAGTAGGGAATGATTATAAGCAAAAGTGAAAAGCAAAAATGTAGTTATGATATATATATTTTTTATCGGTGCTGTCGATATGCAACACACAGCGTATTAGCTCGCCGAACAACGGTGAGACGCGGTATCCGCTGACGTCACGATGACCCGGCGCGACCCCGGTGAACCCCGGCAGCGATATTAACATAGCGATTTACAATTGCTTATACGCGCGTACACACGCGGTTGGTTTCCGCTCATTGACTCTCTTTTCGCATATCCATTTCATGCGTTTTAATAAATCCGCTATTCGCGAGGTCGCATCCTCGATCTACCAAGCGCGAATAAATATATATAAACCAACCAACTGTCGGATCGTTGCATCGCAAGCATATCGCGCATTCGTCGAGAGTTTTCGCCTCCAGCCACATAATAGATAATAATTTAATTATCTAGGCTATTACAGCCTCTAAGGTTGTAATAGATGTAAGTAACGCATATTGTAAGAAGCTTAATAGCGTCTCATAAAATGAATTCTGAATTCCTTTTCTTTCCTTTTCACGAATTAGAGCAATTAGAAATTCTTTTTCCCCGCAGGGAAATGTAATTTTCCATAGAAACGGAAATTATACGTAGGACAATCTAAGGGCCACGCCCGTTTATAAAGGGAATGGCCAAATGGATGTGGAAGAAGTCGTCTCTTTAACTATCTTCCTCTCTCTTTGCCTGATCGATCCTCTATCTCGTGGGCACTCCCATGTTTGTCAACGACCTACGCCCCCATCATCACACAGTTTCCAAACTATACGGCTACAATCAATCGACTTGAGGAACGAAATAACCGCTGCAATTCCGTAGAATTTAACTCTTTTTCTCCATTCGCAAAAGTAAAATACGACATGTATGTATTGCAGCATTACGATACATAAAATTAATCAAAAGCTACGTCCATAGTGGAGTAGATTTCTCTAGACAAGTAGGTGTTTCCTCTTATAATTTTTTTTTCTTTCTTATATATAATAAAAATAATATTCTCGTAATGGAATTGCCATAAGGAGACCGAAAATTGATTGTTACGCCATTGGCAGTCGCGTTGATCTCATGAGCGAACGCGTTTACAAAGCGTAATAAAAAAGAGGAGCTAATTATAGTTGCGGTCTATCTTGGAGAACCGAGGGGGCGAAAGAGACAACGAACACAACGACAAAATGAAAATGAAAAGTATTAGTGTAATCTTTTCGAATGTATCGCGCGAGGATCGTACACAGCAGCTTTGGGAGAGAGAGAGAGAGAGGAGCCCGCGCACTTTCCTTCCATCCATATATTACATCATCTGATATATCTTTCATATAAAATGTACTATATTTTTCATACGATGGATCTCAAGAAGAGAGTAACTTGTAAAAAAGTTAAAAATCGTGTCGTTCTTACTTTCTAAACGTCTCAGGCTCTTATTATTAACGCTATAAATTAATTTCAACGTATAAACGTTTTTTTTTTATCGAAATTAACATTAATTCTTTATCAAAGGTAACAAAACATTTTTGGACGGTAATTAATTTCAACGACTTCAATGACTTGCGATTGAAAATTATAATATATACAGACAAGAGTCAGACGGATCGATTTCTCGAGAATGGAATAAGGGGAATAAGGAGATTTCGGCTGTAAAATCTCACAATCTTATGTTCGCCTAGCAACACGATTTGAAGCTTGAAGTCACGGGAGCACGTGATAACGAGAACGCGTGTACGAGCGGGTGAGCATATCTCGGGTTATCGGCTTTTTTCGGTGACAGCGAGTGGAATAGCAAGTGAGCGCGGAAAGTGTATGATTAACTATGCGAGAGAGATCGCGGCTGGACCACACAGGTCATCGGGCGAGAGATAGATCCGCCCGAGATCAGATCGAGAGAATTGACCGCCTTTCATTCGAAATAATATATATTAAGTATAGCAACTGGAAAAAGCAACAGCCTATAGACAAACTGTGCACGCGCACAGTTATGAAATTAATGCATAAATCATAAAAATTAAAACTATTATATAATTATATACATCGCAAAACGAATATCTATTCACAGAAAATTGTTTTTACTGCATAATAAATAAGTATTTGTTTCATAGAAATGAACTTTGTTGCACCAGCATCTCTCTCTCTCTCTCTCTCTCTCTCGTGTACTTAACATGAAACAAGAGATTCTAAAAATCTTCCAACATTTTTTTCGGCAGCGACCAAGAAAAAAAAGAAAAGAAAAGGAAAGATTAGGAATAAAATTCACTCTCCAAATACTATGATATTTGGAAAACCTTACCACGATGAATATGGCGGTCAATGCCGTCGGCTGGATATATTAGTCGAGATGCCTGGTATATTTTCGTCGTGGCCTACTAATACACTTTACGAAGTGAGTCTCTTGAATAACTCCTCCTGTGCATGGATCCTGATAATACAGAATATACGAAAATATTATTATGCCCAAGTAAAAAGATCAACAGTTGTCCCGCACACTTTAAATCAATATGACGATCGATATAGCATCGATATAACGATAAATAGAAATTCGAAACGAGAAAGAAATTATGGAAAGTAATTACGGCAAATATACGGTATTAATAAAAAACCTTCTGACACATATCTGCCAAAAAGGATAAAGGATATATTATATATGTAGGGAAGACCGGGGCACCATGGGCCACGAGATACCAAACTTAATCAATATTTCCCAACAACCAAAAACACAAAATAAATTTTGAAATATATACGTTGTGCTTTAATTATTAAAAAGAAAATGAGATAAAAAATCTTATATTTAAAAGCAATTTTGTGGTCTCCTCTATGTATAAAAGATTATAAGGGCATTAAAGGGAAAGGACGAATCCGACTATTTGTTTTACATCTTGGCAATTTCGCGACGGCCGCGGCCGTCGCGTTTTTCAAACGGTCTCTGTATGTACGGTGCGACGACGACGACGATAGGTAGAAGTAAAATTACAAAATCACGCGCGCTTCCATATATTCATGAACACAGTCGCTCGCATAGGAAAAATGCATTTGCATGTGAACAGTCCGGGTCTCTTCGGGTCGGCAAATATCTGACTTTGTTCGACGTATAATTAACTTCGGACACTTAAAGTGTGTCTCTCTACAATATATTCTTTTTAAAAAGAAGGAGTTGTCTCTTATGAGAACATTATCATAAATGAAATATTTTCATAAGTCAGAATTTTCTCACGAAAGATGAAATATAATTTTAAAAAAGAACTATCTTTAAATAATGATAATATCATCACTTATCTGTTTAAATACAATATATAACTAATGTGAGATAAGTTAGGCCTTGTACGAGTTGATCTTTACACATATCCATCATCTTTGCTTTGCGCATTAAATTTATTTTGCGGTACTGTTATCGACGAAGCCTCTGGCCCTATTTCGTAAGAAGAACGACGGCGTCGTTCCGATAAAATTTTTTGAATTTAGGTCACAGGGCAACATTACGGGGTCGTCGGGGGTCAGGATAAGTCGATAAGATTATTGACGTCGAACGGTTATAAGTGCATCGGTTATGTAAAACGATACGACGAAACGAACGCGCGAGACGGATTCTAGAACGACAAACTGACACACACGTTAATATGAGATCATTCGGATTTAGCTGGATTTAGCTCTCATCAAGCTCATCAATTTACGATGAAGACTGTTTGCCCAAACTGAACAACTTTTCTCGTTTCATCTCCATTTGTTATTTATCTATCACTAACTTATATCTAACAATATAAGTATATCTCTTACACTTCATTTTAGTTTTTTCTCATTTTTTTATCTTTAATATCTTAATCCATTTTATTTCTTATTATTATGCTTTCTTCCTCTACTTTATCTCCTTTCATTTCATTTTCTACCCGATTTTCTCTTAAATTTAACCTAATCATTTATTTTAATCTAATTTATTATGTTTATAATTTGACTTTACGCTTGTCATTTTCTCATTTTGTGCTTTACGTTATTTTTATTTCGCTACGCTAATAAAATTAATATATATACCCTATTTTTTGTTAGGAATGCAGAATAACCATAGTAAGAAATGACGAGTGAAAATATACCGAATAAACCATAACTTTCGCTATCTCTTACAATTGATAAACTCTCGCCCGATCGTGTATCATGCGATCGTTTATGTGTTTGTTAGTCACGTGAGCGTCTAGTTGCAATCGCGCGATAGGAGAACAGAGTTAGAAAACCAAATTTCGAGTGCCGATTTCTATATTATAATTCAATATGCATCTTTTCTCTTTGTTCTCGTTCGTCGCAAATCCGAAATGCAAATTGAAACAAACTTTGCCAATGATTGGAGTCCTACGACAAGAGTCCTACGACACTGGGCGGTCCTGTGTATGCGTATGTGTTTAATTATTGGAACGCACGCACAGCGATCCTGCAAGAAAGCATGTTTAACCTGCTGATCAAGGGGCGTGGTGGCCTTTGGACGTCACACGCACACACACACACACACACACACACACACAAAATATAGTATATTTGGACGCAAATAGAGTAATTATAATATGAAATGCGAGAAATATTAAACTTAAAGAAAAGAAAATCCGAAACAATTCCCCCATTTGTCATGTAAAAGAACTTAAAGTCATAACAAACTACTCAACATATCATAAAATGTCAAGTAAATATTTCAAATACGCTCGAAGAAAAAAATATTTAAAAAATTATCCTAGTGCATACAACACAATTATATTAAAATATACAATATAAACTTATATTAATAAAAATATATATATAATGCTATATGTTGTTAAACGATGACACTAAATGTATACTAATCTAATTATTTGAGTAAAGAAACATATTTCAAAAAAGTTTCATTTACATTGATCTGTATATATAT
>VBVR01003772.1:0-16405 GCA_011638315.1 Tetramorium parvispinum
CCTAACTTGGGCCTCAAATAAAGTAAGGAAAGTTAACTTGGCCCCAACTATAGCCTAGGAAAAATTTCCACTCGGGTAAGTATAGAGAGAATGCTAATATAAAGAAAAGGTTAACTCAGCAAATATAACAGATATTAAGCCATTATTACATAAATAATCGGCAGTTTAAAAATTTAAAAGTTTCCATCGCACTGTTTCTAATTTTCATAATTAAACATGATTGTCGTATTTGGTGTTTTTAGTAAATTTATGACACAGTAAATACATTCGCACTTCATTTAATATTGAAACACAATGTGAAATTTTGAACTCTTTTATTCAGATAAATATTTAGTAAGGTATATTTATAAGATATTTATATGATTTAGAAAGTACTCCTTAATAATTTCAAATATTTTAAAACTTTAATGAATATCATTAAGAAAATTATTAATAAAAAAAAATTTGACTCTAAAATAAATAGGAGGCAATATCCCCTGATCATTACGTTTTATTTTCCCCCTTTTACAATATTTTTAGTAAGCTTTGATTTCTCATTTCGCATGCGTTTGATGTCTCCTGTTTCCATGAAACGCAATCCATGATGCAGGATTGAAAATACTCTTGCGCGACGCGGTATATGATACCTCGTATGATTTTCATACCCTTAATGTTGCCTGTGATCACGGTAAAACCAGGAAGCTTGATGTTCCGTGCACTACAAGTTCGATTAAAAACAGTGGACATGAATATGAACGACGTGATATTTTCATGTCAGCGTCGAGAATGGATATTTGTTCCTTATCGGAAAAATGTTTTTCATACATACCGATTTATTTCCGAATATTAAAGAGAAAAGAGAAAGATAATAACTTCTATTTGAAATATGCATGGATATCCTCCGAGAGAGAGAGAGAGAATGCACAATTATACAATAGTCATAATTATAAATTCAAAATGCTGTTAATTTTTAAAAGTAATTTTTAATGTCGATACGAAATCTATCAGTTGTAATTTGTCAATTGTAATTTCTTGAATAAAGTTGACAACTTTGTCAATCCGATAAAGAAAACATTTTAAGTATTTTTGACAGTCGATTTTTCAATACGTACAGTGTAACAGCTTATATAATTTTTTTATTTCTGCCCCGTGATGTAAAAGCCGGAGACACGACGCTTTTATTGTGACGCATTTTTACGAAGTAGATTTTAGAGTGCTCTTCACTTTTATCGATGAAAGTTACAGAAAACATATCAATATTTGCATAAGTTACTTGTATGTCGTCAACATTGTGAAAACTAAGATTGATTCTACGTTTTATACTATGTGAGTTCATTCAATGTGCATAATTATAAAATTGTTAATTATAACAAAACAGCTGCAATTTATGCAAATGTTGCACTCATATAATTTTATTTGCATCTAAAATTGTTAGTACATCGTAACAGTTTTAGTTTCAGATTCACGTTGAACGGAAACAGACTATACTATAAAAAAATTAATTCATATTCATATCGTACTTTCAATGTAGTTTTCGTGTCTGACGGTCTTCCGATAAATTCAGAGCGTTACTCGCCAATGCACGTCCCTTGCATTTTCTGCTTCGCTTAATCTCCGTCGCATAGCACGATCGATGTACACGGCGTTCATGTAGCTACACGACAAATTCGCGCCGCCGGACTCCCGAGCAAGCGGAGTTTGTAAAAATAAGAAATGCTTCCCGTATCCAGTACGTTCGGTATGCACCCGCTGAATAATGCAACGGTCCTCCCGTTCGTATCGTGAATAGTAGGATGAGCGGGCGTCACTCTCCTTGCTCGTGTCTTTTTGCGTCACAGCGAAGGCTACGGGAAGACGCCAAAAGTCGTGAAAGATCCCGGAAGCCTCGTGCAAGATTGATTCCACGCATAGATTTCGTTATAGCTCTCGCTACGGTGAGAGCGCGGAGGCTGCTCCGATAAGCAGCAAGGGAATACATAAGCGGGACTAAACTTGGCTTCCTCTGTCGTTGCGTCACGAAAACCGAGAAAGAGGAAAAGGCGAGCGGGAGGAAGACGAAGCGAAGTAAATTCTATCGCGTGCATCTCAAAAGGATTCAGGAATTATTGAACGTGTTTGACTGGAGGTATTTCCGTTTCTGTGTGTATTCTTCACGTTGTATTTATTCTTCGTCGATCGTTTCTTCCTCGATAGGACAGATTACTGTCAATATGTCAATATGTCGTATCTCATTTGTCTAAAATATAGACTATTTCCCGATATTACTAATCATTTTCGACCATTTTTTTTCTGAACGAAATAAGCAGCTTTCTATATTGAATCTTCTACATTTGCGTATTCAACTCATTATCAATGATATTAATAAAGTATGATTTTCCAATCCCGATGTTAAATATCGTCCGATTCTTTATTCATCTAATATGAGGATGAAATAAAATGAAAATATGACATAACGCTAATTGCATGACAAAAATATGAATAAAGACTTATAAAAATTGTAAAGTTCCTAATGATGATAGATTTTGTAGGAGCATTTCCTAAGTCGTTAATTAATTACACCTCGCGGAAAAGGCATGTGGAATTACAGCTACAATATTTCTTCCCTAGCCATGTTTTTTTCTTAGATTTATTGTTCTCGACATGGCACGTTTTATGCTGTGAAAAATTATGGACAGGTGACAGCGAAACAAATTGCGGCAACGAACCTTGGGCAAACAATTGCGTCTTGAGACGTAGAGTTCCCGTTGTTATGCATTGCATAGTAGGAGATGAAGGAAAGGATAACATAGAGAATGCACTGTTTACTTACGGCGGTACGACGGTAGCGTTTTGACACGATTCTTGGATAAAGCACGGCAGGAGAGTACGTTCAACTAGTGCCCATAACTTCATTTACACATAAAGCGGCATTTATCAAGATCTCTGAAGCGACATGTGTGTTGCAATTTTAAAACTTTATCTACACGAGGTATATATACTTTTTGTAGCAGCAAGAGAGAATCGGTATAGGTATAAATTGATATCTAGTAGGAATAAAAGCCATGAAGAAAATGTAAACATAAAGCATTTATTAGAAGATTATTGTCGTACACCAATCACACTAAATCACAACGAAAATCTACCGAGCCGGAAAAACGGCCCAACTCGAGAATCGACTATTTGCCAATTAATTAACGTGACTGCCGACGAAACTTTCGCTATTAGCCTAAATAATTGGAGCGGGATTACCAAGTTTTAACCCAAGAACCTGCCCATCTCACCGAAGCTGGGCTTTCAAGTAGGAAGTCTGCTTTCTTCCTTGCCTAAGAGAGCTTTGTCGAGCATAGAACGCCGCACAAACTCTTGATAAAAAGTTCATTACAAATTTGGTAAAGCTGCAAGTAAATTTTAGACGCTTATATTTTCGAATTATCTTGCAGAATTTAACTAAGATAATCTTTTTTGTACGTAATAAATTCTTTTTTAAACGTAACAACATTTGTACACTGCTAATTTTTTAGATTACGTAAATATAATTTGTATTTCAACGCTAGTAAAAAGATTATTTTCATTATTTTTTTTTATAAAAATGATAAAACTTAACTTGTAAATATATTTATTTTTTTTAACTTTAATCTTTTGAGAATAATTAACGCGACTTTATGGCATATCGCTTTTTAACCTGTACGGATTGAATAGTTTATAAATGAGTAAAGAATTCACATTTATTTCTCTGCATAGTTGCCTCTCCGCTTTTTCGCGAAGCAAGTGCGCGACCCATATTCGAACCGAAAGTTTCATTTTGAATAATAAAGTATCACCAGCTGCTAGAGTACATAATACCGGATGGTTGTACAAGC
Source organism: Tetramorium parvispinum (assembly GCA_011638315.1). Taxonomy (NCBI): domain Eukaryota; kingdom Metazoa; phylum Arthropoda; class Insecta; order Hymenoptera; family Formicidae; genus Tetramorium; species Tetramorium parvispinum. The sequence continues at coordinate 3,819 of VBVR01003772.1, forward strand.
ATAATAACGGAAAAATATGGAATGTAGTTCCATGAAATAGGACGGACTCGAATTTGGTTTCCCATTCAAAGTTAGTTGATCTCGATTTTTCCGTGCACATTCATGTATAAAATACGACGCCAAATTCACAACCTTTGTACGGTTTTTTCCCGTAGCCAGATCGAAAGTATTGCTTTATCGAAATTTAGATCACAAAAGAAACAATTTTGAACGAGCAGAATACAAAAAAATGTGTGAAAACCGAATTTCCTATATATTTCCTCAATATCATAAAATTCATTTCTTTGTAAAACTAGTTTACTGGGACATTTTCGCTTCATATTTGTAAATATATGGCATAAATATTTCAAATGGTTCGCTTCTAGCACTGCTTGAAGATTTGTACTGTCGCGTCAGCTGAGAAATATTCGGTATTCGATAATTTCGCCTGCAATGTCAACTATGTCCGTAAATACCGATGTAAATCCCAACGGAGCGATATTCTCTGTTCGTTAACAGACAATCTAGGCAGCCAGTATTGCGGTTATAATCCAAAGTCCGCAAGATGAGATTCTATCGAAATACTTCAGCCTTTCAGTTCTGATGTTAAATCGTTCTCTGCATATATATTGCGAATGAGATAATAAAATTATTCCGCTACCAAATTCGAAAATGAGATGTAGCATTTAATATACTAAATATGAATTATAAGATAAAGCATATATTTGCTTTAAAAATGGAATAAAACTTCCATCACCTGCAAAGTCAGAACAAAAAAATATGTGGAATATACATTGTTGAATTATTAATATAAATAAAATAAAATTTTGCTCAAATTTTTTCAAAAAGAACGCGAAATGGTTGTTACCGTGAACGCGATCACTAAAATTTACAAAACTAATTGCCCGTATTCCCGATCTATCGTTTATGAGGATATCCCGTATCTGTTCCGTGTGACAATCGAGTTATATAACAGATGAGCCAAATAAGCCAGAACAGAAACATCCGCTACATGCAGCTAGTTATAACCACGGAAACACGATTTCGAGAGACAAGCAACTGGTAGATACGATTCGCCCAATTAACCGAATACCTCGTCAGTCTGCGATCGTGTTCGGTGGCACTTGAGTGATTTAGCATAGCTTTTGCACGATAAAGCCGAGACACCGAATTATGCGCGATTTCATTAATAAAATACAGCATATTAATAATCAAATTAATAAAATTTCGTGCAAAAGTGTCACTTAATTGTTAATCCGCGATATCTAATGAAACATTTTTTAAATAGTAAGATCTTTTATTTTTATCTTATTATACAATGACAGAGATAAATATTTTAATAATTTACTATACATAAGTGTGTATGTATATGTATTTATTGTTTATTTTATTATTACTAGGTGATATAGACGCGCGTGCTATTTTTCATTGTTAAATCATAATTAATTTTCGTAAAGACTTATCTAACAAGATTTTTTTAATTTTAATTTTTTAATATTTTTTGATAACTTGAACTGTCAAAACTGTTACAATATTTATTTGTATATTAAGCTGTCTGAGCCAAATTATCAAAATGTAACCACGTAAATGTAATAACACGAGAATTATTTGCTAATTTTTTTCCTAATTTTTGCTTCTAAAACTAATTTTTTTGCTTTAATTTTTAAAAAGTTACGAGAGGCTTGATAGCTCAATATTAAGTGACTTTTTAAAAAGTGAAGCAAAAAAATTATTTTTAATAGCAAAAAATAGCAAAAAATTAGCAAATAATTTTTATGTCTTATTGGTTATGCTTGCAGTAGGTACAAAGTAAACCAAGCGAAAAAATCAATCAGCATCGCGGAAAAGAGGCAACAATATTGCGAGACTTTTGAGTATTGATTTAACACGCTTTTTTAGGGTGCATTCGGGAAGCGCGCTATCAGCGCTAACGCATCATTCTGCCCTTGTTGTATATCTAATGAGTGAAAAAGATGGAGCAACATGTTAGCAGTAATAGCGCGCTCTCCGAACGCGTCCCTAAGAATAATGTGAAGTTTTTTAACACAGGCAAAATATATTATTCTTAGTTTCATGTTTATTGTATATTTAATGATATCATAAATAATAACCAGCTATGTATTCGTCCTTGCTTTACTCTTCTTGTCCATTTAAGAAAACTTTTATTGTTGAGAAATGCTCTAACGGCGAGCTAGAGAAGTAAAGCAGATCCGGAAATCCGAGATAAAGAAGATGGACAGAAAGTAAGAAAAGAATGTAGGCAGCGGTCTTTCGAGGTTCGACGGCCAGAGAGTACCAATGCTGAGAAAGTTTTGATGAAAAAGTTCCGTCACTCTTACTTAAGACACGAGAACACAAATGGAATGATCGGAACAGGAAATAATGAAAGCATTGGACATAAAATCTATGCCACGTAAAACAGACAAAACATAATAAAAAATATGAAAGCTGACATCAAATATGAAGATTTAATTGAAGGAAGACTTTTTTCAATTAAAAGCAAATATAACGGAGGGAATTTATTAGCTTCTATTGATTCGCAACGTCGCTTTATACATAAGTATCACAAGTACATTGACACAGTTTTCAATATCATTTTTGATGGAGAAACTTTCTTTCGTTAATTGCACTTACAATTAGAGAACAATATAGTAAATAATTATACTTTAATCTATTTATAAAATAATATTTTTTTACTAATATTAAATATCCGAATATCTTAATATTCTTCCAAATTGTTGACGATTGATTGATGGTTCTAATTAACTGTAATAATTGATATGTCAATCATTTTCATCTTTTATCTTCATACTTTTAAAGATAGGAAATCAAGAGACGATAATTATATAATGATAGAATTTTTTTATTTAGTGCTATAAGCATTTGTATTTCTTCATCCTTTACACAAATGTATTATAATTTTTTTTTTCGTTTCCAAAATTCTTTTACTATAATATCATCTCAACCAGAAAAGAAAAGTACGGCAAGAAGAATGGCGCGTTATGTCGTTTCTCTCTCTCTCTCTCTCTCGAATTATATTATGCTACTTTCCTCTAGAGAGACAGCCCGGTTGAATTTTTATCAATACGTGAAAGAGATCGAATATTCAGATGCGAGTCTTAAAGCATCACAACGAGGATCAATGTCGTCCTGAAACAAGCATGCACTTTGCAGGTCATCGCATCAAATTCAATTACGCTGCCGCCGGAGGTCATTTGGTGTATCCATAACGTATCCCGGCAAACCCGGCTTAAAATGTCCCTCTGTCGCACGCGCGAGCCGTAGATGGACGTGATTACTTGAAGCTCAGTCATGGTCATAGAAAATACCAGGATTCTCGTCCTGGCCGTCGGTACGAACTAAAATCGTTACCGTGGACACGTGGCGCGTACGTGTCACGCCTATTCCGCATTTCAACTACGATGATCCTGATTGCCCCGGCGTGATTTACCGGCACATGAATTAAAACAAAACGATTACCATAATTCTTGAAGCTCATACAGCTACGTCGCGTTCACTGAAATTTGATTCTCTCTCTCTCTCTCTCTCTCTCTCTCTCTCTCTCTCTCTCTCTCTCCGACCGAATTACGACAGGCGCGTTCTGGTACAGGGAGAACCGGGAACCGAGAGGCAGTTAGGCGCTATTGTCGTGCTGGGAGATCATTAAAATTAATTACGATCTTGCACGGCTAACTGAAGCCGGTCGTACGTATACCAATGCACAGATATGCAATGGAGTTTCTGATATTAATAAATGATGCTATGCTCGTAATAATCAAGGTATAAAAACCGTATTACATGACATTTGCCAAAAGCAATCGTTATCGAAGAATGTTTCGCAATTTTATCGAAGAGGAAATTATAAGTATTAGAAAGATATGCACGATGTCATGAATAAAAATTCAAAGTATCGTGCATGTAATTTCGATTTAGAATATAAATACTAAGAAAATTTTAACAAAATCTATAAAGAACCCCACACATTTTATATGGAAAATGGCTTTCAGTTAGATTTCACTGAAATTAAAATATGTTATTGCCCACACCTTTCTGATAAAAAGTGTCACAACCTCCTAAAAGCAATAGATTAGGAGCTACAAAGCTTCAAAGTTTCAATATTAGGATTTAGAGGTGAAGCTAACATACTGCTTAGAAGTTTAGTTTTGTTCAAGTAAATGCATATATATATGTGATGATTAGAGAATGTATAAGTATAATTCGGCGTCGGTGTATAGGAAAAGAGATACAGTGATTAACAGGGGCAGAGTAATTGACACCCTGTTATATTTTTACCCATAGCAGGCTAACTGCTCATTGCGCGATTAATTTTCAGGTATTAAAGAAGTTCCTGTTCTTCTTTAGTACCTGAAAATTAATCATATACTTATTACATTCTCTAATCATCACATATGTATATGCATTTACTTGAACAAAACTAAACTCCTAAGCAGTATGTTAGCTTCACCTCCAAATCCTAATACTGAGACTTTAAAGTTTCGTAGCTCCTAAACTATTACTTTTTAGGAGGTTGTGCCCATTGACACTTTTTACCAGAAAGGTGTGGGCAATAACATTTTTTAATTTCACAGAAATCTAACTGAAAGTCATTTTCCATATAAAATATGCGGGGTCCTTTGTGTTTATATTACTTTATAGTACGTCAATATGAAATTAATTTCAACAGATTAATATAGTTAATGTAAAATTAAATATATAACATATATAATTATAGGAAATTAAAATGGAATTAAAAATTTAATATTTGTTATATATTTATCTACATTTTCTCTACGTTATTATTCATATTTAGTTAGAGATACGGGCAATATAGAATATTTTGCTTGGCATGCATATCGTGTGTAAATATGTGATGCTTGACTGTATGACCAGGTGATTATACTGCCAACATTCCCATAGAAATTTCAGTGATATGTATGCACGATTATCAAAGCCATTGATGGAAATCGAGCCAATACACATTGAAATGCATAATACCCTGATTGCGGCGCATAGTATTCGTATTAAAAAAAATAATAAATCCTTTAAAATGAACCGATACACAAGCTAGGGAATGTAATACCGCTTTACTCTGCTTTATTGATGCATGATTTTACTGTTGCTTAAAGAGCTTTCATTTCTAACTAGTACGTCAATATTCACATATAAATTAACGGCATATTTTTTTGTGAATATATAACAATTCCCGTTAAACATATTGAGTTTCGAAGGTTATTTGTTATATAGAAGCTTTGCAATGGAATATATTAATATCCTTTATTAATTACACAACAAATTCAGTTATTACAATTTGATTATTTAATGTGTTATACATTAAATTATATCAGTTGCATGCATGCTATTTTCAACTGTCAGATTAAATGAGGCAAATAAATTATCTATGGATAGTTTGCCAATTATAACTCATGATTGATTGACTTAATTAATTATTACGCTTGACAATATGGAAACGAAAGTTAATCGTCAATATAAATATGGATTTGTGTAAAAAAATGTAATAAAAAACGAATTATAAAATTTGTAATTTATAACTTGTCGTTTCCAACAATGTTGCATTATAAAAATGATTAATAGTCCAATATTCTTTATTAGAAATGCAAATTATGATATCAGAACAGCATAATTAGTAACGAGCACAGCACGCGGCCATACAAAAAATAAGAAATACCGAAAAAATTGCCCTAATTGCAAGATTTACAATTCACGTTAGCGCGTACACCCGCAGGAGCATTCTAATTAATGCTATTAGCGGACGTTAACGCGTTCCATCGTTACGTGAGATTTATGTTCGACGTGAAGTAATTATACCTTGCTGCTAGGATTCAAGTTCCCTAGATACTAGTCTAAATACAGCCGTCTTAAATATAAAATTACTACTATTGTTTCATCTTATCGGATGGACATAAATATATGATCACTATTACACTTTTCTCTTTTATTTATCTCTTTTTGTTATCAATAAATATTATATGAATATCTACATAATTATATTCTACTCTAATAAAATATCTTTAACCAAATATCTCATTTTACATAAATTAACTGTATTTTATATATATATGTGATATGTGATGACATATAGCTTCACATATATATTTTTTAAAATATGCTGTATAAAGAAAGCTACATATTTCGAAAAAAAATTATTGATGAAAGTTTATTATAGTATCATTAGTAATTATAAAAGAATTTTCTATACATATATATTTGAAATGTAAACTACATTTCATACTTCGGATAGACTAAAATCAGAAACAACTGAAAAAAAATACGATATAAATCGGTTAGATAGCAACGCAAAAGCTTAAACAATGTTTCAAGGGACAATAGGTAATGTCTCTATCGAAGATTATATTGTGATACTTAGATTTGTGTGCGTATTTAGATACAGACAGATCCTGCTCGCATGATCCAAAGCATAAAGTGGATGACTGTGTGTATGGAAGAAAGGGGAGGCAAACAGAGAGAGAGAGAGAGAGAGAGAGAGAATGTGCAGGCTAAACCGCTTCCATGCAACTGGCTAAAGAGGCTCTCGAAGCATCTTCAATCGGCAACTCAATGCACGGTCCGGAAGTGCATTAAAGCGTTACAGTCGTTATGCCGTAATATCGCGTTATGTAAACGACCCGCGAATCATCCTCCACAATCCTTGCCCCCTTGCCGACCATATCGTGGCGCGCATTCGACCGATAAACGTTACACGCGTGCTCGCCCCGTTTAAACGCAACCGGCTTGCGCGCGATCTCTCTCTCTCTCTCTCTCTCTTTCAAATCGAATCTCCTTTGACGCGTGCCCAACGCAATCCTGCGCTTGTATGCGTGGGCACCCCGTGCACAGGTTTCATTTGATCCGATTTCACTCTGCATTCTGAGCGACAGGCATTACATTTACCTTTTGTGAAGACCGACACGAATTAATGTGCTGCCCGTCCATAATCCGGGATGCATTGTACACGATATTTCGACACGATTAATCTTTGGAAGGAGGGGAATTGCAAATAAATAATGCAATTTTCTTAACATTTCATGAAAAATTGCGTGTTTATAATATATTCTATTTTTTTCTATAAAAAAATCTATTTCCAGATAATTTTATAAAAATTCTGTATCAACTTGCACTATAAATCATGCAGAAATTATTCAGGCTTAGGAATAATCAACAATGCGGCAATTTCTCAATGAAATTTAACAATAAAGTATCTTTCAAATTTCTCGTAAATAAAATTTTTATAATAAAAAGATTTTGCATAAAATGATCGTTAAATTTTTATATAAAGAATTATTTTTATATAAAGAAAATTTTTATATAGAAAACTGCTTCTTATTCTGTGATACTATAATAATTATAAATCATATCTTTTAGGTAGAATAGCTTAAGAAATTGCAACTGCTTCCATCTTATATAAAAGTTACAGAAACAAAAGAAATGAAAAGATTTTTTAACAATATCTAGGAAAATAACGACATTTTAAAGTACCATGTGTCAACGACAACGTATCTTACTTTTATTATTTTCTGATACTTGCTATGGTTCTATAACCTTCTTTTGTTATGGCAGAAATTATTACATCTCTATTATTACTAGAAATGTATGTACACATAAACCGTTTCTGATATACTGGGTACAATACTCCGTTCGACATTCCTTTTCTATTGTAGCGCAAAGTTAATCCTGTTAAAGCAATCTTCTCTCGAATTACTGTACTTTTATAAATACAGTTCACTTTGTCAAAAAATCTTACGTTAATGTACGCGACTAGCGTAAAGCATGTCATTCGCATTTTCGGTTTTCCGGAATTTGACATCTCCATTCGCGTGGATACTCGATCAACTCTATTGAACATACTTTAATGGCAAATGTCTTATCTCCGGTTTGCACCGCAGCCGTGACGGGAAATAGTATATAATGATACATAGGAGATCGATAAACGCGCAAAGTTTTTCGCGAGGAGGCAGCTGACACGTGAAGATTACCACGAGTTCCCGCCTGGATTTTTATTGGCAGCAATAGGAACGAAAGTTGGCAAGAGATTGATGTATGTGCCCCAGAATCGAACTCGCGTTCCGCCTTGTTTTATTTTAGTTCACGCGTTTCTCTGTATTATATCCGGCACCCGGCTTGTGTCTCTATGTATCTCTCGTAAGCTCTTCTCTTTTATTCACTGAACGTCAACACTTTATAAGGATACGAAATATACGCTTGAGCACGATAAACTAAAGAAAGCCGCGCTGCGCACGTCCATTCCGATCGATCGAATTTGCACTGACCGTGGCTTAAGCGGAGGGTGTCCATCCCTCGCGTAATTTTCACTCTTAACACTCTTTGCTTGCGACAACAGTAAATACCGGAAGCATAAAGCTTTTTTGTTCGGGACATCCATAGGCTTAGAGGGGAGAATAATCACTTTGTTATCAAGTGTTGTCTATACTGGCGCTGATGCATTTAATGCATACGTATTTTTTATGTTCCCACATTGAATGAAAGAAAGAAATCCACTCTTAAAAAAGGCTCTTAAAAAAAATTAAATCGATATTCGAAAGTTTCGAATTAATTTTTTTGCTTTAGTTTTTAAAAAATTACTTAATATTGAGCTATCGAGCCTTTCGAACTTTTAATCTTAAATCTTTACAAAATTTTGTTTCATTATACCTATAATAATGAGAAATTTCGCGCGCGAAGTGTGCGTCCACCACCACTAGTACAAAGTAAAAAGAAGAAGTACGAATAAATATATAAATGCGATTTGTTTCAATAAAAGATACTTGAAAAAATACAATATGAATGAGTTTAATATATCAAGAAGCTAGGCTAAGATGACCGTAATATAATGTATATAATGATAAAAGAATGATATTAATAAAAATCATACGTAAATGTTTAAATAAATAAACGGAATAAATTCCTGAACGCATAATTATTTATTTGATTACGACTATAAATTTATCTTATATCTCTCTTTTTAACCGTACGTCTGTGTGAATACGTGGATCTACTTGCGTCCAAGCTAAAGTAATATCTGCTTGTAATTGTCAAACCTGCCTGTCTGGCTTCTCTCTCTCGAAAAAAAGTAGGTAATAAAAGAGATTTGTGATCCCGGGACAGAAAGATCAGCATACTGTCGAATGTCAATAAAATCTTGTACGAACATCTCAGATTCATATTTTCCTTAAATTGACTTTTTTCTATAAGTAACAATATTGTATATAGTAAAAAATATATATATATATATTTATGAAAAATATTATTTTTGGTCAGAAACAGTATTTTCTTAAAAAATTTTGACAAATCATTGGTTTCCTGTATATTCCTATTGTAAAAAAAAACGAAGTTCCGTACGACAGAAAAAATTAAATTTTTTCAATTTGTATTATTATAAATATAAATTTTCAATGTAATATTGCAAAATGTTGTAGATATATTGTGTGTAGATATATTTAAATTTATATATAACTTTACTTTTAATTCTAATTTATCACAATTTTTTCAACTAAAAATCTCTTTTGACCGTCCTGAATAATTTAATTTTTTTTATATCGATTGACACTATTTTTTTCTGTGAACGTTAAATCGCAAAATAAGAAAAATTTTAAATACTTTAAAATAAAGAAAATAACGTCTGACGCAACATATTCATCTGTTTTTTAGAATAGTACTGGACAAACGTGTTTATAGGTTAATTAAAAGGATTCAAAAACTAAATCATTAAATTTGCAAAGATATTTACAAAAAAGTTAATTTCAACACAATAAAAAACAATTATTTCATAAAAATTACTTTTATAAGTGTTTTTGATATCTTAAATTTTTTAAATGATTAAAAAGATCACAAATAAAGTTGTTTCTTTCTACAAATTTCCAATCTCCACACACACGTGTTACTTTACTATGTTACGGGAACATTCAATTCCATTTACGAGACCAAAATGACATCCCCGATGTAGAAAAGCTTAGTATCTTGACTTACAGTTTTGCACTAAGTCATCTACATGCTGGGCCATAAATCCGTAATAACAGGAAACTCATAGCTACACTGTCTTCGCGAATAGCTGTTCATGCGAGACAATTCGCGTGTGGTTTCGGAAATACGTGCCAACATCGCGGCGAAAAGTCATGCCTCGTTAGAAACACGGGAGGAACGTGGAGCTTGTTTACAAGCACAGAAAACCACATAACTATGCAGTTATATGTACATGCGACTTTATGTCCATGCACTTCCATGTGTTCTATTTATCTGGTTGGCGGACACGGATGCATTAATTTAGGTTGCTAGCGTATCTGCGGCCAAACTACGCCGGCTACCGCGTTCGGAAAAGGGTCGAGAACGAACGGCGAATATTTATCTCTTTCTGATGTGTCTAACAACCCAGTCAATGCCAACTGCTATTGCAAAAAGATTTCGAATATCGATCTTTCATAGGAAATTTCATATGTTCTTTGTATTTTTGAATATGACGAATTTCAATTTAGGCAGCACTTGTATTTTTAGAGAACTAAAATCGCATAACAATAAATGGTAATACAATCTCAATAAAGGGAAAAAGGGAATAAAAAATTAATCCGATTTAGTCTCTCCAATGAAAATTTTCAAATTAACGTTAAATAATAAAATACTCATCATTATAGGCGTATAATCATTATTTTTCTAACAAATGTTATTTTATCGTAGCAAAATATAATGACAAGTATGCGCATCACAATGCTAGCAGACCATAATAATGCTAGTACGTTTCTGCAGTAAATCAGATGAACGGTTATGCGAACGCGCAAATACATGCGATAAATATTCAAACATTTTTAGCTTATTGTTAGCACCTCGGTCTCTATGCAAATAAACGCAGGCATGTATGTATGTATGCATATTAAGATAAAAGAATGCAAACGGTCTTTGGTGGATTATACTATCTAATGTTAATAGTCTTCTTCTATTTTTTCTTTATTTTCGTTATATTATTTCCTTGTCTTAAAAAAAATTTTGTTTTTCAATTATTAATAATTTGTTACTCTAATACTGGAATATAATACATGTATAACTTCTGCCTAAAGCTACTTGCCCAGAATCCTCTGAAAAATAGTTACAAATGATTTATGAACTCTTTAAAAAGTATTTAAGATATATTCTATTCCTTTTTTCCTAAAATAAACTAAAAAAAATACGAAAAATATAAATAATTAATACAATAATAATTACTTATTAATGACACCATTTAATGACGTCTTCTAAAGCATTATAGTAAGTAGTTAAGTTAAAAATCATCACTCAATATAAGCAGAAAAAACAAAATATAGTCGCAATTAAAACCACCATTGGTTGTAAAAAAGAAAATATCATAAGAATTAAGTAATCTTTACCTGTTTAATCTAATGGTGCTTTTCGTCTCTCGTACCATCAATGCTCGTTCCCAAAAGTGCACAGCCTCGGGTAAAATAGTATTCTGAAATCAAACGACAGATTTTAAATTTGACACGAAGATATTATATAAATATAAATCTATACAGAGGAAATTTGTAAGCCACACTGTGACAGAACTATTTTTGAGAAAGATTTAAATACAATAAAATACCAAGATTAGGAAAATTTGTGCCAAATTATCAGAACGTAACCAATAGAACATGAAAATTATTTTCTAATTTTTTGCTATTTTTTGCTTTTAAAAATAATTTTCTTGCTTTAGTTTTTAAAAAGTTACTTAATATTGAGCTATCGAGCCTCTCGTAACTTTTCAAAAATTAAAACAAAAAAATTAGTTTTAGAAGCAAAAATTAACAAAAAATTAGCAAATAATTTTCATGTCTTATTCGTTACGTTGTGATAATTTGGCTTAGATAGTTTAATATCCTTATTTGTATATTAACTCAGTTATCAGCGTTGAGATGTGTGACAGTTATTGTAACAGTTTTGACAGTTCATTAAGTTATTGAAAAAGATTAAAGAATTAAAATTTTTTAATCTTAAATCTTTACAAAAATTATGTTTTATTATACAATAACGAGAAATTTCGCGCGCGAAGCGCGTGTCCATTACTAGTCTGAAATTAAAGCGAAATGTTCGAACCCAACTGAATCGAGAGAATTAATGATGGCTAGGCTCAATCGATACGGATTCGCATCTGTTCGACTAATAATCGCGAACATCGAAACAAAGCGTGATTCCACAGATTAAACACGAGTGAGTCGTGAAGACGGAGCAAATCCCGTTGATCCCGGAGCAAACACGTCGGGCGCACATAAATCGAGAATCGTTCGTGTTATATGTCTGCTAATTGGCTTGATTGATACGTATCTAGCGCCGCACCGGAAAGTTTTTTTACAATTAATTTATACATATATTACGCGACACATTGCATAAATTCATTAAATTCAATATACTAAATATTTATTTTATATGAGAGTTATTATGATCGATGACAGATTTAGTTTGAGCGAAAATAATTACTACAAAATGTGTGAAATCCTAACAAAATTACCTTTTCAAAAAAAGGTAAAAAAACGCGCCAAGTTACGCGCTTAAAAAACCCCTAAAAAATTACGCCTCAAAAAAGAACTCTTCTACAAAACTAGGCCTAAAAAAAGAACTTTTGTTCAAATTTATTT
>VBVR01003773.1:0-16337 GCA_011638315.1 Tetramorium parvispinum
TATGTGTACAATTATAATTACAATTTTTCTTATAGATTCGTTACCTTAATAAATAAATATAAAATAAAAGTTCTTTTTATCACTCACCAATATATGCGCAACAGCGGAGTTGTTGGTTACGTTAACCATTGGTATTCTGTAACACAAGAATATAAAACTCAAATTATAACAGTGTCAAAAAGATAAACAATATTAATTCTTTTTATCTAATTTTTAAAATATCCAAATAAGTATTCCAATAAGTGATTAATAGCAAATGATATAAAATATAAATTATCCCAAGGTTGCTCCGTCGGCGCCCGATGCCGCTACTCGGTCTCCTCTTTCTCTCAGATTGCACAATACTCGTGAAAACATTCGCGGGGAATTATGAATGCATACAAATTAATTATTAACGAAAGTCTTTCACATTATCGGCACAATAAAGAAAGTCTTCTAGACTACGATTCCAATCTACGGTCTGTAAGCCAGATCCGATCCTCGTAAAGTTTTGTCCGGCCTGCCAAGAAATCTTGAAAGTATATTGGTAAGCCTTTAGTTCTGCGGTTCGGTCGTCGTTATATTGGACTTCTATGATATAAATGAATTTAAAAATGAAGATATTTCGTTTTTATACAATTTTCAAAACTAAAACTTATCCAATTCCTCCAGTATTATAAAAGATTTTAATGTTGCTTTGTTGACAAAAAAGATGGGGACTTCACTCTAATCCGGTTATTTGACGGGAATTGACATTCCCGAACGCGACACGCGACGTGATGAAGCGGCTGTGATTCATTTATTCAATTACGACGATGGGTCGCCGATACGTTAACTTCCCTGTCATCAAGCTCTCTTCGAGGTCTTCGAGATATCTCACATGAGAGGGAGTATTTAATAAAAAGAAAGGAAATGATCTATGAGCGCCAATTATAAATATTTAAACATCAAGCATTGGTTGAAAATTATATGTAAAAAATAATTAGGAAAGAATATAAAAAGGAAATAAAATAATACACATAATTATAATAATCGTTCCTTTCTTCTAATTCTAGAAATAGTAACTTATTTTTAAAACGCATAAAATATGTCCGACGTGTATTTTGAAATCGGCATTGTTTGTTGCACTTCTAAATTGTTATTAGTAAAAACTATTTAATTTTGTAGATTAACAATATTGCTAATTCTTTGTAGAGAATAGCATAGTGAAGACACACAGGAAGTGAAACACGTGCGACTACTTACTCTCTCGCGAGTGTCGGCACACAAGTGATAACGCGAAGACTTTCCCTACACAAAAACATATACCAAGGCCGCGCATCGATGGGTTGTTACTACACAGACCGATATTCGTGTGTTGGCACACCTGTATAAGTATAACTGACAGTAATATCAAAACGTGTGTGGCCCGCTTACAAAATATTCAGCGCTCTGTAAGATAAAGTATACACGAATAAAATATACGTATGATATAATACATGAATAAAATATACTGATCCTTGTATTTCGAATCACTTTCGACTATCGTCGCACATAAAATTTAATGTTTACTCGAAGAGTAAAATTTATTTTATTTTGATCGAGAAAGTATTTACCTAAATTAATTTATCACCGTCATGTCTTTCGCTTAATTTTCAAAGAGAAATTATATTAATATGACATTAATAAATCGAGAGATAATTTTACTTTTAAATTTAATAAATCAAAGAAATGAAATTCAATCACTGCGAAAAACGTGGTGAGTTGTCTTCCTTCTTTGTTTTTTTAAAATCTTGCAAATTTCCATATGTATATGTGTAAATTAAATCGTTATTTAATCCAGATATTCATATCTAATTTCGAAAGGTTAGCGAGGCGAAAATTTTATTTAAAAACAATTTGGAAAAAGAAAAAGCAAGAAATATAAACGTTCTCAATTTATCGAAAACCTTGTCTGTTTGCAAAGCGAAACGGGGACGTATATATGCACAATAAATGATATATTCAAAATTAAATGTTTTATTAATCTGTTCTAGTTTATCAAACATTTTAAAATAATGGATCTATGAAATATTATTTTTATTTATAATAATATTCTTAATTTAACACACATATAAAGAGGAAAGTCGCCAATACTGGCACAGACCCCAGCACCCCCCCCCTATTTCTCGGAAATTAAACATTACATTGTATGAATACCGATAAAAACATGGTCTTCTTAAATAATTAAAGAAATAGAAACCTCTAGTTTATACATTCGTGGTTTTTTCCTATACATATAAAATCTGATAAAAACGAATTCTTCAAGGCGCAAATAAAATTTGCACGATTTTCTCTCACAAATTGGACAAATTGAAATTATAGTTTAAACCATAGGGAATGTGTTATTGATAATATTACATCATTTTATATATTTGTAGTTTCCTAAAACTGTTTTATTTATATGTATATGTATCTATCATATTTGCTTCGTAGTGCAGTTTTAAACATTTTTAAAATTGCTCCTGTAGCGTTAAGCGATCTACACTTCTTCGTGAGAACAGATCATAAGTTTAAAATTTCTTTTATTCTCAAAATCTTCTATTCTAACCTTTTAATTTTATAAAATTAGTTGTTTAATATATGTATAAAAATATATTTTACTACTTAATTAAACAATTTATTAATTTTTTTCTCTTTCATACTCTTTTTTCTTATGATACAATTTAAAACATAAATTCACTTTACAATGATACATTTCTCAGTGAGAATAAAAGGTAACATATGTATGATAATATCACCAAAGTTGACAACTTTTGCCTTACTCATTGTAACCTTAAATACACGTTCCAGTTTTGGAGCCCAATTTCTCAGATACTCTTTTTCAGATGCGTTACGAAAATATTAATTATGTACAAAATAGTTTTGTACTGACTACTATACATTTGATAGAAGACACTTTCTAATTTGTATTTCTGCTATAAAACTTTTATTTTTATTTTTAGCTTTCGTTTGAGAAATATTGTTAAAAAACAAACTGGTGTGCCGGTATTGGTGACTTTCCTCTATTAAATATATATATTTAATTAATTTTCACAGATCTATTACCTCAAATTAAAATATAATTCGTCATTCTGCGATACGATACGCAACAACGGAACTGTAACATTATGTTAATCTATAAGCTACAAATATATTTAAATTATATAACAGAATGCAATAATTAATATTTCAAAAAATAATTATGACGCACGTGAAATAATTACGATGAACATTATTTTATAATTATAGTACAAGCGATTAACTCCACAAAGTGACAAATGAAATAATAAATAATAAATTAACCACAGCTGTGCGGCAAGGATGCAGGAATTGTCGTTCGATGTTTCCCAAACTTCTTCCCTCCCCTCCTCTCTTATTCTTTCGTTCATTTCTTTATCACTTCTACATACATACATGCGTTCGTATACATATTCCGTTAATTTCTCCACCCATTTGACACGCTAATAAAACCGATGCCTTAGAAATGACATATGAATATTATGTCCTTGAGAAACATTGATCCGACGTGATGAAATAACGCTAATGAAAATTGCAAATGTTCGGAGCTATCCAAGTTAATAGCATTCGTCGGGAAGACCCGTCGGGAATTGCTGCGAGGGGCCCGGAAATATTTGCCTCCGAAAGGGGTAATTCCGCAGCTACATTGCTTTCGGGCTCCGCTGTAGGAGCTGTAAATTCGATCAACCCAATCGTCACGCACTCCCTTCGGCAAATGACCCGTGCTATTACGCGTAACGGCGTGTTGTGTCGACTCGTCCAGCGCGCGCGATTCCATTTTAATAAAAGAGGAACCTCTTCGGCGAGGCGATAGAGGAGAGAGAGAGAGACACACACACAGAGAGTTGAATTCCGCGAGTACTTTTGTTCGATCGAACGCCGAACGCACGTTCGCTCCCGCCGAAACACGCTTCGTCTCAACTCGCGAAACGGGAAAAGCTCCCGCGTTTCACAGCCGCGCCGTCCGGCTCATCTCGGCGCGGCACGATTCGGCCTATAGACGGCTACGCGGATGCACGCGGAAAACGCGCCGCGAGAAAGTAGGCGATAAAAAAAAGAGAAGAGATGCGTTGCGGGAAATTGCAGCGAGGAGGATAAGGAGATGGAGGGAAACGAACGTGGGAGGAGAGAGGCTGCTGTAAAAGCGCTCTCGCTCGCCCGTTGGAAAGCAGTGAATGCGTCTAGACAGTTCCACTTCACGCAATGAAAACACCGCAAGCATCTCTGTGCTGATGTAAAGTTTCATTATTTACAGCCGCGCCGCCAGCCGCGTATCTCCTATGTATCTTAACGTTCTTTTCTTCTACCACAGCTTCAGCTTTCTCTCTCGCTCGATCGCCAACGGCCATCCTGGCGCGTCTTTGTAAGCGCATCATTTTCGACGCTTTTGCCTCTCGCCACGTGCCTTTCATCGTTTGTAGTATTTAGGAAAAAGGGACTTTGTGTTTGTCTACTAACGTACAGTTCTTGTGCCTAACGGTTATCAAAACCGTTCATGGGAAGAATGACTTTGCTGAAGTATCTAATTTGGCTAGATACGGATCTGAAAATAATTTTGTTGAATCATCAAAAAAATTATGTTCAAGCATGATGATAATGCTGCAAAAAGTTTTGATTCAGCTTGAGAATCTTACACAATTTTATTTTGCTGATCCAACAAAATTATTTTTAGATCTGTACCTAGCAAAATTTTTAGATACTTCAGCAAAATTCTTTTCATGTTCATATCATACGTTGTACTTCAAAATATGATAGAAATTTTCATTTTTATTCATACGATGATTTTACAAACGATCCAATTGAATTTTAATGACAGATTTTTTTTTAATTCTTAAAGTCTATTTTTCTCAGCAAAAATTTTAAAATTTTCATGTATTTAAGAAATATAATTCAAAGGTCATTAACTCTTCGAAAAATTAATGAAATATCGATTATAAATTTAAAAAATCGTCATTTTTTGAGGACTCTAATGTTGAGAATATGAAATCTTAAAAATGTGCAAGAAATTATACTTCCCCATAGAGTACCTTTCATAAAAGAAAATCTCTGCGAATCTATTGAGAAATCAATAAAATTAGAATCAAAAGTTTTTGGTAAGTTTTGCATGTAACTTCACTAGCGGAAGCACGAATTTTGTCAGCGCGAATGAATTCGATTATGGCTCCGGTCGAAAAACTTCCGGAAATCCCATTGCGCGCTGCGAACGATGGCGCAGACATTCCATGCGCGATTCGTCCTGACGAAAATCCCTCCGTAAGGACGAAGTCGTTCCCTAAGTGCGGCGTGTTCGAAGGCGAGCGCCCGCCCCCGCGCTCTCATGAAAATACGTGTAATTTGCAGGCTGAGAAAAGTTCGACTATTTGTCACCGTACAGCTTGATGCATTTTTGTAATCTAAGTTTTTTACATTCCGCGCGCGCCTCGTTGTCGCGTGACAATATTTTTGTTGGCGGTGATACTTCGATTTAGACAGGAATGCATGTAACCATAAAACGTTTTGCGCACTGCGTACAAGAACTTTATACGCGATGACGTCGTGCAACGTGATCGATCAGATCTCCCCCCTTCAGCATCGTGCATGCTCTGATATATTGCGTAATCTGATGTGGATAAAATTACGTTCGTCATGTCTGGATTTTCTTTGAAATTAAAAAAGAAAATAAATAATACTTGCTATAAAGTATGAAGTTTGATCAGTTTTGCTTCTCGAAACACATAAGATGTAATTAGACAAATACAGAAAGAGAAATGTAAAAAAAGAGTATTAAAGTAATGGCGTAAAAGAGATTTTTGAAGTAGTTATTTAAATTACTTTTATAAAATCATCCGTTATCTTGCAAATAAAACTATACGAAAACGATCAAATTTCTATTGCTATGAAATTTTATTATTTACCGCGGAGATGCACAGCGCATCTCTCTGCTATATGACTCCTTTTCCTTTTCCTCCGCTTCGTTTTCATTCTTCCGGCTTTACCTGCTATTGCCGTTCTGTCAGTTCCTTTTCAAACGCGAAAGCTGGTTCCGGATTCGTTGTACGCTGCGAGGACTGTGATGTCGTTGTGTACAGAAAAATCTCAAAAATCCGCTGAGAATGAATATTTTTCAGACAATGGGCATTTTTCTCGGCCTTCTCGCAAATTTCTACAAGCAATTTATTCAGAATATCCGAGTTTGTTACTCATTGATGCAGTATGCTTGCAATGTGATTCGCGATTAATCAATTTTCATATTAGTAATTTAAAAATGAAATTAGTAATTAAAAGTTTTACAGATATAACGGTAGTTGTAGCGACTGATGATTGTAACGAGCTCAATATATCAATAAAATTTAATTTTCATGATGCTACATTTTAACATTTGAACTTTTAGGTTTGTTTCCAGTATTAAGCATATCGTTGAAAAAAAAAGAGAGTGGACAGTCTTCAATTAGCCTTAATTAAACTTAAATTTTATTTAATATTTTTCTGATACAACCAATACTGATTTTCATATTAACATTTATGATTGATTATGTCAAGTGATTAAAAAGAAATTTACTACTTTAATCTGAATTCTCTAAATCACTCATTCTAAGTACAAAAGCCAAAGTTATACAAGAAGATTAATTTGTTGGCAAAACCAAGCAAGACGCTTCTAAGCAAATGCACACATAAATAATATACGACTGAGGTGTACTTTGGTCAGAACATGCGGCTCGCAAAAATCGCCAAGATACATGCGATCGTGATCATGAAAACGGCACGTGTACTTCATGCAGACGCGAGTTTTTATTATTCACCATGATACACCACAGGATATCATGCCTTGCCTCCTTTGCAACTTTTTTTTTTATTTGCAGCCCTTGTTTCTACAATATGCTTTGATAAAAACTCTTTTTCCCTTGACCTCGCCTTATTAGTCACAGCCACATTTATGGATTAAATAATAAT
The DNA here is from genome assembly GCA_011638315.1 of Tetramorium parvispinum. Lineage (NCBI taxonomy): Eukaryota > Metazoa > Arthropoda > Insecta > Hymenoptera > Formicidae > Tetramorium > Tetramorium parvispinum. The sequence continues at coordinate 6,928 of VBVR01003773.1, forward strand.
AATTTTATCACTTTGATGCGATTTTACAATTACAAGTAATTAGTTTCATGTTATTTAGTTATCAATTACAAATAATGATATGATAGTTAAAAAGTAACGTAAAAGTGAAATACTTATATAGCGATTTGTCACTGATAAAATAAATATATTATTACCTCTCTTTTTCAGTTTATCTAATGAATTTATCATATTATATGTTATCATTTTAAGTCCTTTTTTTCCTCAAAGTTACGTTTGTCATATCATTTTGTCACGTGTATGTAATAATCACTAATCTTCTATCATGTAAAAATTAATATATTATAGTTTAACTGTCAAAATTATTCAGTGAGTTTTAATTCTTTGAATATAAATGTTGCCCCAGCAATAAATTATTACCATCTATGTATTTATAATTATTTCGTTATTCGGGATAGTCAACAAGATAGGAGCAATATATTTAAATAAGTAAAAAAAGCTAGACGTGCGAAGTAAAACTGCTTTCGAAAAGAAGAGTAGCTAATGTATTTGAAGAACCAGCATACGACTCCGGTCATCGATCAGAATGATGATCGTAAGAATACAGATGAATAGTCGTTGGTTCTTTGTCACCTACTTGACCTCATTTTCTGCGCAAGTTCTTTATAGCGATTCTCGATGTGCCACCAGCAACAGGAAGGACGTTTTATGGGAAAACGTTTTACGACCAGTTCGTCAAAAGTGTAAAGGAGAAGAACGTTCGGGAGAGAAGTCGAAAGATGAAAGAAGAGGTTTGCGAAGATGGCTTGGAATGAAAACCATTCGATTTCTCGATTCTTCATGAGTTTCTTTTAATTCTTACGAAGACTTCGTTTTGCAATGTTTTTGCCCTCGGGCTCTCTCAGTCAAGATACAAGATCCAATCGAGATATATAAGGATTTGTTGATAAAATAGCACATTTTCGTCTACACTTTTAACGTTTCCGCTATTGTCGTTTCTCTTCGAAGGTATCTTCCGATATGAGAACAAAAGAACTCAAAATAACTTATATTTTTGTAACTTCTGACGCCATTGTTCTCTCTGGCAATGAAAATGTAAAAAATAAATTCTGTAATTGCGTATCCGATTGTTTATAGTTTCTAAAATAATATATAAGTTTGTGTTTGAAATCAAAATTTAAACAAATTTTATATACGCACAATTAAAATATACACAGATAAACACAGAATATTAAGCTTACAATCACCGAACGAATTTAATTGTTAATAATTAATAGTTGCGTTAAATATATTCGCAATTATGTACATTGACGGCCGTTTAATGGTATTCACAAATAATCATGCATAACGGATAGAAAAAAGCTCGCCATTTACCAAATTTAACCGAGTTGGAAATTTGCTTACGAGTCCAAAGCAAAATTTACTAGCGTAAGTAACACCACCATGTAACAGAATCGCATGCACTTACGTATATAGCATACACTCTTAACATATACTCTTCACTTTGCGTACCTACATTACATTTTGTTGTATTATGTTAGTTATATCGAGGATATTTGCAGCGTATTTCTTCATAATATTCTTACTTTAACATTTATAGTTTTGCATAAAAAGTAATGTAGCTATATAGAATACTTTATATAGAAAAATAACTGTATAGATGTACATACATTTTAACGTACTCAACAAGATTAGTTTGTTATTTGCTAATAAATCAAATAAATATTACACACCACCGTAATTGAACAGTGTTCATTGCTAGATTGTCAATTAGAACGAGTTATTTCACTCAATGATTCTTGCCTTTATATACAACTTTGTTTCATCTCTGCTTTTGAGTAGCAATCTCTAATCCAACCAGGTTTCAAGGATTATAAATTTATTTTCCCTTATTTTAATTATCTAATGTTTCTGCTATATCAATATCTACATATCTAAGCTATATTAACGATGTCTTTTTTAATATGCATATATAACAACAATTGGATAGAGATATTCATCTGAAGAAATATTTATACAAATATGTAACATATCCTCATGTGCATAAATACATGATGGATGCATTATTATGATACGTGCATTGTATAAATAATGTTATGTTAATCGATGCTATGACAATTTGACATTTAATCACAATCGTTCAGCAGAGAAGTAGTATTGTTTATTACAACATGAAAAATAAAGTTTATGTATATAAAATATAGATGGAATTCGAAACATCATGTATAAATATATATATATATAACTAATATATGTATTTATTGGAGCAATTCTCTCTCGCTGTGTGGTACGTTACGCAAAAGCATTATTCTCAGCGAAACGCAGATATAATGTCACAACGTCATTGCTCTGCGGACCCGTATAATATACCTTACCACAAATCTTGCTTGTCACCTATGTAGTCCGTCCGTATTCCGCCACACGGTGCAGGTGCATAATGCTTGCAAATGATTCTTGCAAACGATCGTGTCACGCGTCATGCCAGATCCATTTCATTGCATGTGTTCCTTCTTAAGGGATTATAAATGGAAATAATATTGCTTCCGAGCCACGAAATGTCTACAATATGAGCTACAAATCATTATAATATGGCAATAAAGGAAATACTATATATTATATAAAATGCAGTTAGAGTAAATTGAAATAAATGAAACTTAATAACCTCGATTGCGCTATTGCGAAAATTATAATTATATCGCACAATTATATTTCAATTTATTAAAATTATAATATATTACGAATTGTAAATTGATGTAAAATATTTAAATAGAAAGTTAATATTACATTTGACGAAAATTGCGACGATTAATGAACTTCAATGAAACTTTTGGTAAGAGACCGACTCTATAATTAAAAAGAATTACTACGACCTTTGATACCCCCTGTATATTTTTACAACACTTTGCCGTTCTACAGGGCTCTTGCGGCCTGTTTTAGCAGCAGCTTTTAAACTACCGCGAATCCTTGTTGCCAAAATGCGGAAGTAATTCAAGATCAAAGAACAAGCGAACGCTCATTCAATTTCGCGTTTACACGTTTAATTGAGGCAATCAGTCCGTCGCAGTGTTCTACATGCGTTCAAGTGCCAGATCGCGCGAATATCGAAGGTCGATCAAACGATTATGTCACGCCTCAATGGAGATTCGTTCACCGCGTGCACTCTTAATTTCATAGCCGGGCCTTTTTCTCTTGTCGCTTCTCGAGGTAACCAGACACCGTCATAAAGGGACTGCCGCGCCGTTTGCCGACACCCTAACGCCCCGGTACACTTGCCACCACCCCTTTGACAGCCGGCGATAACCCTCGTCCCGTTTCAGTGTCGCGATTCCAAAGGCATGCGAGAGTATTCCGCAGTATCGTGCTACGTCGGGCGTTCGACCGTGCGAACAATCGACGTTTGCGACGGTGGTCGTATTACCGCAATCGAGCAGTCAAAGGACAAACGTTCATTTCGAGAATTGGCGAGGAAGTGTAGCGCGCGTGCGAACGAGACGGATGCATTTTGTCTCACATGTCTCTGATTCACGTGGATGATTGCGGGTTATCAGAAATCGCGCGACAAACAACGAGATTCCCAGGTCGGCAACCGCAATAGATGAGAGAACTAGAAATCCCAGGAAATATGAGAGAAACTGGTTGCGCTGGTGCTAAGAAGGGGTAAAGCGAAAAAGCTCCTTGAGTAAAACTCATATTTTCGTGAATCTACATTGTAGAGGGAAAAACACGGGATGTTAATAAGAAGAAGGAGAAATAATATTTTCATTATGAGAGAAATATCCATTTTAATCGAGACGCGCACTAACGCTAGAAAATTAAGTTTTAATTATCTCGTTCGGAGTTAGTCGTGAACTGTTATCGGGACAGGAAAGAAAATACATTCTCTCCTGAGATCTCTTGTAATTTGCAATTCCAGGAATGCTTCGCCCTGCCGTAAAGACGCACGTAGAATTTGAAACTGAGAAAGAAAGGTTCGGATGTAACGCGTCTGGCGCGATAGTTTCTGGGGCTGGGGAGGCCCAGACGCGGAGACAACAGACACAGGGAAGTACCATCACGCACTTTCGCGTACACATAATTCACTTTCACGAGTTAGCCGTCGCTGTAAGCACGGGAGGATATTAACATATGGATGGGGTTGCGCAGTGTGAAGCGCTTATCACACAATGGAGCCAGCCATTGTCATGCAGATTCCCCTCGGCTAATATAAAATGATCATCAGGCACATCGGGGGAATCCCCTAATGCTCTAACACCCTGGTCCAGTGGCTGAGCTGTTGCGTTCGTTCGCAAGTGCAGCCATGCGAGTGGCACATTGCATGCGCGTTACGTTTCTACGCGGTATGCCGCGCCGGCTGGTACACGCCAATAATTATAAAATTATAGTCGATAAATTACGGAAATGAAATATTATAGAGCGAGTTAAGCGGTTATTGAATAGCACAAGTTATCGAAGAAAGATTTCTCTTTGGAAAACTGCAAACATTCCTTGTCATTTATGTTCTATTCCCGTGTGTACGTTTGTACAAAAGGGCAAAGGGTTTTATTAATTGAGCAAATCAGTTGAGAAAATAATCTGTGAAAGAACGAATGCGTACGCGTACACAGCCATCGTTATCAAACTTTTTGCTTCATTTAAAGAAAGTTTCAATTTATTATCGGGGCAACAGTCTGGATCATTGAATAGCTTTCATGGAACTTCACTTTATTGCTGTCGTAATTGGATTTATAAGTCAGTAATTCTAAGTATTAAAAGGTAATAAAAGCAGTTACAAAGTAAAGTTTCGAGTGGTAGGTAATGCAAATATGAAAGTTAAAATTCTTAACGGATATTCGATAAGCTGCAGCCATCTAGATAGCTTTACCTGACTATATTCGAACAGTAATATAAAGTAACAAATATATCTCGTTACTGCGTTACAATAAATTAAATACGGAGCAAAACTACACTTTTCAGATATATTAGCTCTTATTCACGAGTTTTATTCTCTAGATTCATAACGTCGTAATAGCCTCTGGAAAATCCGAAATATGTCAGTCGTGTCACTTTACAACGTATTACATGGCGCTCGAATTCGATTTGTCTCAACCCGAGCAATCGTTTCCTCCTGACGGAGAGACGTTAATTTAATCGGCATTCTGAAACGAGTAGTTGCATGACGGGTTAGAGGGAAAGGGGGAGGGCGAAAAAGGATAGATGGGGCGAGTACGAGAGACACTTGAATCTGCAAAGGAAATTAACAATGTTTTCCTCTCACTCGCTTCTTCGAGGATCACTTGTCATCGAGTGGAGCATTCCGCGTAGTGAAGCATTCCACTTTAATTTTGCATCTCGTCTTCATTATTTCGTGAGACTAAAAAAGACGGTCTTACGCGCTGTAAAACGCCGATCGCGTCTCATCTCTACGTTGCAAAATTTCGGTCTCTAATATCGACGGTTACTAGAATAGCCATATCATTTTGCCGTTGACGTAGCTTTATTAAATTCATCGAGCATTTCTTCGAGGAGGGGTTCTTATTAAGTCACTGTTTATTAGTGTCTCATTATAAAAATTAAAAATACTTAAAAATAGCTTTCAGAGAGATTCCTTTTATATCATCGATAATTTGAGAAAGAAGACATTAATTTTCAATCTCCTTGTAAATAAACTTTTGATTTAATCAATAAATAATTCAATTTGATATTTCAAAGGTTTCCAGGTTGCCTTTAAAAATATATATAAAATTTTCTTCACATATATGTATGTATATATATCAGGTAAGAATTTATTTTTATCATCTAAATAAACAATATATATTTAAAAATCCCATGATTCGTAATGTCTCGTTTTATTTAATTGTGATTACCCTTTTCAAAACACCACGATCCCATTTTTTCTCGTATAATTAGTTCTGTACGAAGAAATGATGGAGTTCGCTAAATCCAGCGGCTGTGGTGCCATCCGGTTTCGTTAAGCGCGTCGACGGACGGATAACGGCAAAAATATGCGGCAGCGTATGCGCGCTGTGACAACACGCGACATTATACTTTTATGGCAGGTCGTGATTATGTATCAACCGGACAGATTTATACGTTATGTATGGCATTATCGATTTTCTCACGCCGCGGAATGTTCTGCGCTGAGCCCTGTGGGAAATATGCAGCACCGAAGTTAAATAGCGTACGTGGCAATAGATGTTAATCCAGGCTAGCACACGCGCGCGCACCATACATTCTATACACAAATACCACCCACAATAGATTATACGAGTATCCAAAATGTATATTAAAAAATTGCTTTAAAAATTTTGCTAACACAAAATCATAACGAAGCCGTTATGGTTCTAATCACCTATCGGTATTTTTCTCTGATTTTTCATGAAATAATCGACTCTACTTAATATATAATTATACAATTATACAATTACATAATTGTACACTTAATATATTTATAATTTATAATTAACAAAAATATTGAGCTAAAAGTTCTCTACTTATTTGAAAAATAACAAGAACATAATACAACTCAATTAATAATATAAACAATACTTGTAATCTTTTGTCAACATATTGTGAAAAACTTATATATGAAAATCACATTCTTAACGACATCTGTAGAATGGATTTCGTTGCAAATCCTCGTCGCAGATGCGTATGATAAATGGTATATACGCACATGGAATCGAAACGACTACCGCAGGCGCTTGTTAAGATTGCGCATAAATTCTGCAACCAATAATGCGTCAATATGGAATTATTTCATACTGATTATGCGCCGCTATAAAAAGTAAATTACCAGAACGATTGAATCGCAAATATGAAAAGGACGTAAAAAGTATTCGATGTTTTATCGCAATTCAGCCGTCGACAATTTTTTGATTATAAACATGAATGTTAACACAATAATCGTACATCAGTACACAATCAATTCATTATCTTTTCCATTGTAAAGAATATAGCTTGTCACGTCACCATTTCTCATAACAATATAATAATAATATTAGAGAGAAAGAGAAAGAGGAGAGAGAGAGAGTATAAATGATATACGGAGAGTTTAAGAGCTTATCGCAAAATTTCAGCATGAACAATTGCGAAATGTTAATAAAATTCCGGCCGATGTAGCGTACGATTTCTAACCATAATATGATCATAGAGAATACCGTACTACACTTGACGCTGTATATAGGTAGGCTATGTGAGATATCCGATACGAAACGGGCAGCGACTAATAAATCATTTCGCCTGCAGTTATCGCTGCAGCATTCTCTCCTCTCCCCCAGGGGAATGAATGGACCTTGTTCGATTCTCGTCGAGAAATAATGCTAAAAGTTCATTCATTACCATCAGCCAGATAAGGACAACGAATTATAGACTTCTGATAGTATGCCCTGGAGGAGACTCAAGTAGTCAAGTAATCGGGACTCATTTCCATTCGGAATAAATCCTTAGATATATATGTATATATAAAATTACATATTATTATAATTAGGTCAAAAAGGTACCATTTACATCTAGATCCCATGGTCCGGCCCAGCGTTAAATCCATCGTTTTAACAAGCGCTATGATACCGATTATTATCAGATAATACTGATCAACCGCGTATTATTTGTTCAAACTAATTGTGAGTTAAAGTTTTAGGGGACTAATTAATATTATTTACGTTTTCAATCTGTACAATATGTACACGATATGCGAATTATGCCTACTTTATAACGTTTATTTCTCCACATCGTCCGATTATAATATATTATGTGATTAAATTGTGCATTTGTTAATAAATATCACAAAATCTGCGGTATGCGCGAGTTGTTATACGCGAAAATGCAATTATATAAGTATCTATCGCAATGAGAAACATATACGATCAAAAAAGGATAATTAATGATGTTTCGTTGTCGTGCTTGATATAATTACCATGTCAACATAATTATGTTACACAATACATGTAACGAGAAATTTAATTTTCAATGTTTAATTATGGTTTCATTATTAGAAGTTTGTATACCACGTAACATCTTATAATATTTTTATTATGGCGTTTCTCTCATGCGTTCTGTATGTGTGTATAAGTGTGTGAGTGAGTGAGTGAGTGAGTGTGTGTGTGTGTGTGTGTGTGTGTGTGTGTGTGTGTGTGTGTATTTTAAAATATTATTTTACTTTTCACATTATGCATTTTTCATAAAGGAAATAATTAGCATAGAGACAAACAAGCTTTCTACATCGGCAAACAGGTGCGAATTATTACAGAAACGAATGAAAAACAGCGACAAAGTTTAACTCGCATGACATTAGTAATAAGTTAAAATATAAGTTTCAATATTGCGTTAGTTGCATCAGAAATAAATCACGGGTATTTTATTCGTAAATAAGTTTTTGAATGAATGAGTCATAGAATGTCAGGATTATAATTCTGGTTCTTATAAAAATACCAAATCTCCTCGTTTAATATTATATTTGTATAATAATGTGCATATGAAATATATATGTTCTAATAACACGTATAATATAATATGATTATAACAATATAAAATAGATAATATAAAATAAAATATTAATTACGTTAACATTTTTACATTATAATATCGTACTATTTTTATATTTTTAGATATATCAACAATAAATTAGCAACTGATGAATCATCTTGAAATGATTTACTATCTGTTCCGGTTATCGTAGCCATAAATCATATCGTGGCGAACGTGCTCGACAAAAATGCACGGAAGCAGCTGTTTGATCTTAATCGACGCTTCTAAGAATCGTTACCGGGCAAGAAGGAAACAATACAAACCGCTCACGTATCGCAATCGCAAACGTGGTTTTATCGCGGCGCATAAACGCGCAATTCCGCGCGTAGTTTTACTTACACCCACACGAAGCAGCTTATTTCGACGAATCTTACCGCGGAAATAATCTCACAGCCATCATCAACGGGGCGCTTCCCCTTTCAACGCGAGTCCACCGCGCGTAGCCGCGAATAGCATTTTATAGCGAGTGTTTACTCGCCGCAACAGGCCGGCAGAGAAATCTTTGAAGTGTTCGAGGGAATGAAAGGGGAAAAGAGAGAATGCTGAAAGAACGAGCGGACGAAGAAGAAAGAAAGACACGGAGCGTGTCAAAGCGCGAAAAGAGATATAGGTAGAGAAATAGAGAGAGAGAGAGAATAGAGATGAGAAGTAGATAAGACAAACCTTCCGTTTTGCGCGCGCATATCCAGAGAAACATCCTAGATCCGGAGTTCAGGAATTGCCCGAGGCCCGAACCGCCGTCGCCGTCGCCTGTCGCCGTCGCGCTCGCTCGTTCCAGCAATAAGCGCGAAACTAGAAGAAAAAGGAAGTATCAAACTGCGAGTAACTCAGACGGGGAGGGGGATAAGAGAATGTGCATACTATACGGAGCCAGTAGTTGCCGCTACGTGGATGCGTTCCGTCTATTCTTCCGATGATGAGGGGAAACGCAAAGGCACATACATATATAT
>VBVR01003774.1:0-16402 GCA_011638315.1 Tetramorium parvispinum
TCGTGTGTAGGTAGAGTGGACCAAACTGAGTGGAAAAGTTCTCTACCATTTTGCAATTTTCGCAATAGTTAACGAGATATTAATTATTGAAAATCACCAATTTGGTGATCTTAGGACTTACCTCACGAAAAAAAATGGCTCTAACATATATTATAGTGCACATATATGTGCAGTTTTTAGAAAAGTTTGATCTTGCGCGAACAATATTTAGAGTATGAAACGCATCTTGATTTGCCTTAAAGTACAAAATTCCCTGTAAAATGGAAACTTAAAAATGGTTATATCTCTGAATCAAATCGTTTTTTAGAGAAACCATTTCAGGGCGATATGAGCCTTGGATAGAAGAATAAAACCACACACTTTGAGACCGACCGGTGGTGGGCCCAAAAACCCGCCTTATTGACCCTACTCCTTTATAATGTACGTAACGTAAACTATAAATTTTCAGTACTGGCAGTGAATATCAAAACGCAGCCTATGTATCCTCTGTGAGTCATGTGTATGTGTATTTTAATTTTTCTAATTTGCTATATTTTTTTAGATATCGAGGTTCAAACAACAAACTCACCACATCGCGTGTCCCTTCATCGTTCATCTATCAATAGTGAGCAAAGTTTAATCAATATTCCATTCACCAGGGATCCGAATGTTCCGATTCAGTGTCCACCGGAGGAACCATCTCGCCGTAATATTTCTGACTTTCAATCTGCGAATAAACGTGGCATCACACACTCTTTCGAATCTTATGCTTACTCTGCAAATTTGCAACAAAATGTAAGTTATTATGGTATATATTATACATAATATATATCTTGGACGATCTGTACGTTTATTAAAAGCATTTCCTTAAAAAAAAAGATCAATTTCTCTTTCTTTTAAAAATTTCAAGTTTTATTGCATTACACATATCAAAATCTTCAACGTTAAACAAATAAAATTTTGTTCTATAAAGCAAATCCCACATAAAATTGAAAAATTTTATTTGTTAAGATATCTAATGTACAATTTAATCAAACCTTTCAGTTTGCAATTATATTTGCTTATAAATCAAAACTTATAGCAGTGTTCTTTAAAATAATAGACAATGCTTTAGAACATACTGAGAATTTATGTTAAATACATAATTACAATAATTTTCCAATTTCATTAAATCTATACAGAAAGATTTGTATTTTATACATAGAACAACAGTGACGCTGGGTCAGCATACTCAAAGAAAAAAGTATCATCGCCATCAGTACCATTCAATCAAATGCAATCTTCGGCAATGCGCAATTTCAACAACTATGAGTCAAATATCCAAAAAAACAGAAATAATACAGAATGGGAGTTTGAGAACAAAATTAATCGCAATACTACCAGTGATGTTCGGTATAATATAACCATCATTGACATAAATTTCTAACAATATTAATACATTCTTTCATCATAATATAACTTTTTCCATTATAGCGTAAATGCTATTAAAGAATTGGAAATGATCGGGCGCAAAAACAACAGTGACGAAAACGATGATGCACCTCCGTTCAACTTTCAAGTAAGATATACCAGTTTACTTGTTTTATTCTTTCAATCACAGTCGTATATTTTCAAAAATATATCAAAAATAAGAAAATTACATATTGTACAATATATAGCAATAAATAGTTTCTTCAAAAAGTTGTTATTCTAGGCGATGTTACGGAAAACACCTCATCAGCGTGCTTCCATGAAACGTAATCCTGTATATGAGAGTGTCACGTCATCAAAATCTCATCATCGCAATAATGATTTCAACGAATCAAACCCTGCAAACAAGAATGGCGATAGTCGTAAAGATTCACCAGAATGGAGTCCAAACGAAATGATCCTCATGTCAGAACAATACGCGAAAGAGAATGCATGGAATGAGGAAGAGGTCAAAGATAGTGTTACTACAGAAATAGCACCAGGCATTACTGTCAAGGGCTACGTAGCTGATCTCTAAAAAAATCACGTGCAGAGATCTGTTGCATCAAAATCAGTTAATTGCATCTTTATCATAACTAGGACTATAATCTGAAAAAAGAAGAAAGATCGCTAACTAAAGTTTAATAGAGATTAAAAATTAATGCAATCAATTTCTCGTAAAATTTTAGGTATACGTTGATGTATGTTTTAAATGTTTAATTACTAGAAAAACATAAATCTATAACAAAAAAGCGCAATGAAATAATCATTGTGTTTAATAAACTGTTGATTAAACAAATCAATAATTACAACTAAAAAAATTAAGGATATGCATTTTACTTGCAAAATTAAATTTATTGTAGAAATTAAATATTTCTCTATTGATACAAATAATAACTACTTCAATACATCAATATTAGTAACTCAGAATAAATAATTTAAATTATAAATAGCGTATTATGCACTTATAATGGTATTAATTAATGCGCATAATGTGTTCATGAAAAGAAATATATAAGTACTTAACAATTTACGTAGAGATAATGATATTATTATTCTATTAATATGAAAAACGACAAATATTCTAATATTCTAGTTGGTCATTATTGTTAAACATGAATAAAAATCAACATGGTTAATTATAAAATAATCTGGTTGATAAAAACATAAATATGTACAATTCGTAAAATTTTACTTCAATCAATATAAATAATATCGTAGATTCTTCTCTTTATAAAAATTCTTAAATTATTACAATTGTTGTCATAAATAACAAAGTATACGATATAAAAAATCGTACTTTATTTTATGAGTCATTATATTCTAAAATTTGAAATTGAAATATAGCATGTATACATACTGGCCATACATAATAACATTTCTTAAATATCTAACATCTACAAATACAAAAAAGTCAGACATTGTATTACTAAACATTTTCAGTTAATATTCTTTAAAAATGTTTAGTAACATGTGTTTATCCATCACAGTAGTTCATATATGAAAATATATGTTATTTCGCCGTGTTTTTATACGTTCAATCTTCTAAGCAATATTAAGATTATTTTTAATAAAATTGCTGAAAAATTGCTGACAATCTGATACAAAACGTAATAAATAATTTACATTTTATTCACGAACATGCATAAAATATATTAACATCTCAAATTAGCATATATATACATTGTGTATATTACATACATAATTATATATATTAAAAATTCATTTTTAATATATTCATCTAACCATTTACAATTTTTAAATATAAAAAAAATAAAAAATGCATTTGCTTCGAACACGACGGTGTCAAGAATGTCATCAACAATGAATTTTATTAAAAGGAGTGATAAAATTATAACTGATAACTATTACCTAATCTTTATCTGGTTGAGTATTATCGTGACCACAGTTTTGTTTCGAACTTTGCTTAATAATGTTAACCAATGTATCCAATCTGGTAGGACGCGCTATTTGCAGGACCATATGCGCTTCTTCCAAAATTAAGAGACCATTGTGTGCGTCACTGGCTGATAGATTATGCGCTGATATCACATGTCGTCTCCAAGCTGCGTGTGTAGGTAGAACCTACGTGTATAGAATTATTATAAAAATAAACTATTATACGTTATATGCAAATGTCACAAACATATAATTTAATTCGCTTGCTTTTTATCTCGAAACAGATCAAAGAACTCCATGCACTTACTTGTAAACACCATTTGCAGTTAAGAGATGGCGAAATAGTATGGACAGCTTTTATGTGTCTTCTGCGGAAGCCCCAACTCGTATACGCCCTGTCGCAAAAAGGGCAGGGAAACGGCGGATATGCTGGGCCACCTTTTACAGTCTCTTCTGTACTATAAGACTCGACGAACGTGGGAAAACTAGGTTGCGAAACTCCAGGTCTGTATCCCAGGAAATTCGAGGATTCCGGCTGATCTAAGATTTGTTCGGCACGAGAATAATTCGGTAAGTCAGATGATGGGTCCAGTATTTTTGAGATATTCCACAACGAGTTCCGTTCAACTGCGAGGGGATCTCTCCCGTACGTTTGTGGATCTGGAGAAGTGCTGCGAGCTTCGGCTATTACTGTCACAATTGGCTTTGACGATCCTGTAAAGAGTTCCAGTCTACCAGATAAATTGTTTCTTCATAAGTGTAATTTGAAGCATACACACGAATGGATACGGTAATCAACGATATAATAGGATAATTTGTTTGATAGTAATTTTATGACTTCATACTTTTTTACTTACAATACAAAAGTAGTATTTACAAGTATATATAATGCCTGCTATATTTTTTGTTTTAAATAATATTTATAAGCGATAATTATTACGTTATTCTGAATTCTACTTTAATTTCAAATATTTATAGTTTGAAATATTTAAGTTTACATGAAAAAGATTCAAGAAATTATCACTTTTGTAATTACTGTAATCATGAGGAACGTTTGTAAATCTCATCTTTGCGTAGATTTTTCTATATTTAGATATATGATGAGCAGAGGATTATATCAGAAATAAGAAGACAATTAAAAATGTAAAATATGTTTATTTGCGACCAGTCGTTTTGTCTTGTCTACAATAATATTGATTTAAATAATATCGATTCGAAGCTGTCGGTGTGCTCCAATGATCAACGCTCGTACCGCGCAAAACGAGAAAAAAAATCGATACGACTTTACAGGTAAACGGAGATCAAAGAACACCTTCGCGCGAGTCTCGAGAAGGGGACGCGCGATAGAAATCGTAACGTTAATTCGCAACGTGTACCCTAATAGTTGGTGGCGCATGCTGAGCGACCCTCTGCTGCGATTTAAATACTCTACAAGCAGTGTCTTAAATCACTATTCCTGTCGTAAGAGCTACGATTTTTCTTTTCTCCTTTAAGTATACATAGAGCTGCCCCGTGGTCGTGCAGCACGTTCACGCACGCACGTGATCAACACGACCGAAACGTATCCTCGTACATATATGTACATACATATACCATATGTATACCGCTAACTGGATACGCGCATCGCGTACGCACGCCCGTGTATATATCGCACGTTTCCGCATAATGAACGCGTTTATACGCGTTTATACGCGCGCATCTTGTCCATGTATTGATAATGTGTGTGTGTGTGTGTGTGTATATATATGTGTGTATGTGTGAGCGAGTACGTGATGTGTGTGTATATTCGAGTGCGAGAGAGAAAGAGAGACTCGCGTGTCTCTCTGATATACGCCAACTTTTTAATAATATCGTACCGCGTTTTACCGTAAAAGCGAATTCTCGCATGAACCGTAACTAAAGAGTAAAAAGGAATGTTATTTCAAGGTGCTGTACGTGAAACAAAGGTACATAGGCGGATGAATGATCGACCTCGTGAGCGCGTCGTGAGAGAGAGAAGCGGGGAGATTCCGTAAGCACATGTACGACTTTCAAGAGGAGACGGGAGGAGAGATCAAAAGAATTATCTCGGGATTTCCCTTGACAAGGTGGAAATTAGAAAGAAACTACTAAGAAGGAAGGCTTAGAATTATTCGATCGTTCGCCCGCTCATCACGCCGAGCGGGACGAACCTGAAGCGTATAAATAATTCGATCGCGTCTACAATGCTCTTCCTAGTCACCCTGTCACCCCGAAATCTACAGCCTAGAAACGTCATCGCGGATCGCAAAACGCACGTTCCAAATCTATTGCACGTCAACACCGCGATTTTAGTCACGCCGACTTAATCATCCGTTTCTTCTTTCCTTGGCTATATGCTACTCGCGCGTGAATCTTACCGTCTACTTACATCAATTGTTTTTTTTTTTTTACAGTGTCCTAAATATAAAGCGCGAAAGCTCATACCAAGGAGGAACAAGCGAGGAACGTGAGTCGTCCTACGACGCTTGTGTGGGAACAAACGGGGTGACGGGTTTAAAAAAACGATCCTATTCGAGCCAGTGGAAACGTTTCCGTTTGACCCCTGACCTAAAACGCCCTAGTCATTGGGTGTAGACCGAGCGTCTCTGAAACAGATACCTTTTCAAGCCCCTATTACTAGTGTCGATTTTGGTTACGCAATTCTTCCAAGCCTCCTCCCATTCGATGCTGTTAGGCGCGATGCCGCTAAAGTGCAACAGGACCTCACGAATCAAGTGTATCTTGTTGCTATCGAACTGCTGCTTGCCCATCTTGCCGTTGACGTTGCAGAGAATCCTCTCTTCCGGCGTAAAGAGGATCTTCATGAGGTCGCAGGCCAAGTGATCCATCGGCCGGGACGATGCCCAGGACGAGATTATGTCCGGACTTGGCAGGAGATCGGCGTAAGGTAGATGCTGATACGAGTAAAGCAGCGGCTTGACGTCCGAGAATCCACTTAGCCCAGACAAGCCAGATAAACCGGAAATGTCTTCAGCAGGGCTGTTCCCAGACCCTGCCACACATATCAGCACAGCGCGCTTTAGACACGGGCTGCCCCACACACGTGAATTACGCGCACAATAAAGAAAATGCGAGCGAGGGTACATTAAAGGCTATAATGAAGGACCGATCACGCATCTTCCGTCTCACGTATATGCACTGCTCACGCATGCACGCACATACGCTTATGCACCGCCCCGATCGAAGCGTGACGATCCGAGACCGGCTTTATTCTCTCATAAACTCTCCGATTTGTAGAAATTAAAGTTGCGATAATTACTGTTAGTTTTTTCCACGAATTATAGTTATTGCAAATCAATCTTTGGAATGACGTTATACTAGCGGGATAACGATGTACTTCCGTATCAAATATTCCGCGAAATACTTTTGCTGTAACGCAATGAGCCACGGGGGGAACATTTACCATTTGCACCAATTACGTCGCTCTCATTGTCTTTTCGATAAAGTTCTCTTTACTCGTGCACGCAATCTTTGTCTCTACCTCTCACACACGGCGGAGCCCTTGTAGCACAGCAAATAAAGAAAACGTGGCGCGCCAAAACGAGCAGAACAGAATATGCGGTGAAAGCGAACAGAATATTCGAAAAAGCTATGATCTGCGGTACCAAAGAAAAAGCTTTGATACTACAGTAGCCGCCGGCATACGCAAAGACAGCGAATCTGTGTATACTATTGTATACACAGCATTTGTGCATGTGATAATATTATTTATATATGTGATAATGAAAACGATAGATTTTAAGGAATAATATATGCTAAATATAAGATAGTTGATATCTAATTCCCGTAAAAGCAAATTATATTTGCATCAGATTAACTTGTTACTTTAACAAAAATTTTTCTACATAAATTAATAATAATATCTCATATATATTTGTTAAACTTAACGTTTAATTACTAATGAAAATAACAATTTATTAAATGTGCTAATAATTTGTAAATTAAACAAATTATTGAAAAACTATCTTCTTTCAATTATAGAATATTCAACAAAGTTAGTAATTTTAATGCTATCATAAAAAAATACTAAAGTATAATTTATAAAGTATTTAATGCTAAAAATTGAAAAATTTTGCAACGAATAATGATCCATAATAAAATTTTCAGTTAAAAAAATCATCTTCGAGTGCATTTAATAAACTATAACTAAAAAATTATGTGACATCTTCTAAACACATACATGTTTGTATACGCAAATTACATCTCCAAATAGCTAATGGATTTGTATTTAATATATATATAAAATAAGACATTAGCAACAATATAGCAATGAAAGTGCAAAAAGAGAAGACTCGGTGTTTCATTTAGTGTAATACATGATCTAACACAGAAAAACATAAAATATAAGAACTGGATATTTACACGTCTGCCATGTAATGCGTACTAAATTGCATAAAATAGGAAAAATTTGATCAGTATATATAAATATATATGTGGCACTAACCTTGATTCCCATCTGTCTGTCCTGTGTCTAGCCTTTCTGCTGCATCTTTATCTAAAGGAGATCGCTTTTGAAGATCTTCGTCTACCGCCATTTCCAATGGTTCTATCTGAAATACATTTGGATTGAATGCTGTATACACCGTTGTATGTGACACAGTTATTTTATCATTGCTATCACAATTTTCTACTTTCTGACTAACTTTCATCTCCAAACGATGATATACTGGATTAGGTAATGTTTCAGGCAACATGTACTCTCCATCTTTCCCGCTTTGATCGCTGGCTGCGGATTCATTTGTATTTTCCGACTGTGATATTCTAGGTGTTAACGCTTTCTCCAAAATAGAGTTATTCTGTGGCTTGCTAACTTTCGGTTTCTTTTTAGGTGTCTCCTCCTTATTCAGTGGCACATCTTCGGCCACAGCCTGTTCCAATTCGGCCAGTCGTTTGTAGGACTCCTTCGCGAAGATGTCTCCACCAGACAAGCCCCGAATTTGTAATGTCTCTGCTGCTTTTAAGAGAGCTGGTAAGTTCTTTTGCTCAATATTTACTTCACCTTTATATATAAATATTAGTAGTGCCTCCAATTCGCTAAAGTGTACATCCTGGAGTATTATAACTGGATGCTGACATGGGTTAGTCTAGAAAATGAAAGAATAAAACGATCAGATTACACATTATTAATCATCTATGTCATTAATTAATATTCGTGCATCAAATTTAGATTTTTTAATCCATGAACTATCTGCTTTTCTTTTTTCTTTCACGTCAATTAATTAACTAATTCAATTTTATCCTAAGTTTTCAAGATAAATGCGTCGTTTTAAAAATATATAAGTATTATTTATAGCGACAGAAAATTAATAATAAAGAAGGATAAATACTCATAAAATTTCCAATATTCGTAAAATATAAAAACTCAATCTTATATTGGACAAATTACAGTAAACAAATATTCATGAATCATTTCTTTTTATCGAACAATAATTGATTAACTCTTCTTTATTTAGAAGCATTCCTATCATCATTTTCACAAAGGAAAAACGAAATATAAATAAGTCTCGTGCTTAAATTAGCATTTTGCGTTACAGCGACGAGTTTAAAACGACTATCGACAGCCTGTCGTACGATTTATCGCCTCGGAAACGGGAAGGGACACTTTAAAGACACTTTACCGTTGGCCGACAAAAATCGAGATAAGCGACGAAATCGTCGCAATTAAAGAGCCAATCTGAACTGAACAGTTAACAGGCCCGCGTGGTCAACAAAATTAGGTTTATCTCTGTAATAGTCGCGATAACAATCCTCTAACCTCGACGCGAGAAGCGTCCCGAGGGCTACGCGACAGCTGTCAAACGCGTCGTTTCGCCCGCCCGTCGTACCCGAGGAGCACGACAACAACACGGCGAGAAGCCCCCCCGGGTGACGGGTGACGAGCGACGTGGAGGCGGGGATGACGAGCCCGGAACGTCTTATCGAAGCCTTGGCGGGCTCACCTGGAAGACCTTCTTGAAGAAGGGGCTGCTGGCGGAGAGTATCACCTTGTGCGCCGTGAGGCACTGTCCGTCACTCGCGAGGGTCACGTCTACCAGGCCCTCTTCCTCCCACAGGCTCTCGAAGCTGGTCGCGATATTGCTGAGAAAACTGTTCCACTTTAGACATATTTGACTTGACATGACGCGCGGGGGAATCGGACGGGCACACGCTCTCGTATTGTGGGGACGCAGTCGCGCCGATCAGCGCCGATGCGATGCGGCGGTGTTCCGCGGGCCTTCTCACCTCACGCGACGACGGAGACGGCGAGCGCGACAGTGGGACCGCCGCGATCGTGCCAGGCACGCACAAACATCGCCGGAGTAGTTGGGAGCAGCATGGCCGTGCCTCGTCCGTCGAGCATTGGTCCGCGCGAGCGCGCCGAATTCAAACGTCGTCTCCGGGACGCCTCAGCGTTCTGTATTCCAGCACCTTGTAAGTGAATAATAAATGAAATAAGATTTTAATGAGAATAATGGGCCACTAATCGAATCACTAGGATGTTGCATTAATATATTTCTTATTTATTAATTGTAAGGAATAGAGATGTAAGAATTTAACGTTTCGACTCTTAACTTTAGTTTTCTTTAGTACGAAAGATTACATTTCTATTGAAATAGGACCGATACGTGAATTTTACAATTAAAAAAGTTACAATTAAAAAAGAAAGAAATGCTATTTTCGGTCCAGGTTGAATCTTGGTAATTTACTATTATTTCTGTGTGAATTTTTTGCATCCTTTTTCTAAATCGGTAAGTTGCGCGCCGATTATTTCTCGGTCTTGAAACACAATTTCTATTAGAATAATAAATCTAAATACTTAAATCGATAATCGATTTAACTAACTAATAAGCATCATATTAAGAACAGTGTAAGAATTTATGGCGAGAAATATTGTCCCAAATAATTATATGTACCTATAAAAAGAAAGAATGGCAAAGGTGAGATCTACTTTATTGTATATTATTTTAATGTGCATTTTATATGTGCGTGTTTCCTCGAATGTGCTTTTTTTGTTACGTTACAGAGCATATGTTGCATGATGATATAAATAGGATTCTATTATAAATTCTGACACGAATCGTAGATCTAAAATGGGTTGTAAAATAGATTAGTTTCACCTGCATCTTCTGCGTTATTCTGTGTTGAAAGTGAAATGGACGTTTTAACAAAAAGGAGTTAAAACTGCTTTTAAACAAAGGAGAAATGATTATATTAGGAAAGAGTGAAATAATTAAAGTAAGTTGTAAGAGTTAAATCCTACTTGGCTGTAAATTGAAGTGAACAAAATTAATATTATTAACTCTAATAACTATCTGTTAGTATACTGTTAGTTACTACTATAGTAGTAACTAACTCTTATCTACTGTTATTTTCGATAAACAGCGATGCACGATTAACATTCACGTTTTAAAATTCTCAAAGGAAAAAGGAAACAAAGCTGTAGAACTAAAACAAATAACAACCTAAATAGGATGGAGAATCCAAAAAGAATTTCTGAATTATGAAATGAATTATTTCCATCTCATTTCTCTTCTAAAAACATTCTTAAGAATTCAAAAAGAATTTGTCATCAATTTCGAGCTCTTTTTCAGATACAAAGGAATTCTTTTTATACTCTTCTATGAAATCCTTTTTGAAAGGATTTCCTTTGAGCTCATTTGGAACCAATTACGCTCATAAAGAATTTCAAAAAAAGAATGATTCACTTTTGGAGTTCATAATGATCATCTTATTAGGTATAATAAGTCAGACAGTCACAAATACTTATTTCCCCAAAATTTAGATTCATCATTCTTACGAATAATAAACTTTTCTCTGAATACAGGAAAGTAATGACAAGAACTTCCTCCAGAAGGAGGAAAATTTGGAAAGTTCTACTTCTCGGCTAAACGAGCGCTCCGTCGTTATACGTTTATTCCGCAATCTACGAGACGTTATTTCGCGTATAAGAAAGCCGCGCGGACAGCGTTGGATCGAAAGGCAAAGTCGTTCCGCGACACGGTAGGCTCGCATTAAGACGAAGCCGAGTGTACGTGCGTGCATGTGCTTTATACGTGCGTGCTCGCGTGCGTACATTCAACTGTTGTACGGCCGACAATTCCCGCGTGCGTGGCCGCCGCGTGCGTGGTGTGCGTGCCGTGCATGCGTGCCGTGCGTGCGTGCGTGCGTGCCCGCTCGCGTGCATGCATGCTTGCGTGCGTTCGTGTCTATAACAGAGTTTCATGATCGTTAAGGCTCTCCACCGGGCTCTACCCTGCCCGGCTGTTTCACGTCCGAGCCGAGGCGCACGAAAATCGACGCCGACGAAAATTCAGCAGCGTTTCAACGCGTTTGTTTTCTCAATCGGAGAAATAACTGATCGCGCGACTTACCAGCGTTCCTTTTACCATTTTCTTTTTGAACGAAGGCGACTGGGAGGTCTTATGTTCATTTTTTACCAACGCAGATTAACTTTAATCTCGGTTTAACTTACAATTAATTCTTTTCTAATGCTTGGAACTAGAAAGAGGTAAAAAGTAAGTTAAACCAAGATTAAAGTTAATCTAAATTGGTAGAAATGGACATTACTGTACCCTGCCGAGTAAACGCAAAGTAACAGTAATGTTACATTGATGTTAAAGCTTCCTACTCAACAATGTAATTGTTATATACAAGACATGTTACATTGTAATTTTATTGTTGAGTGGGAAATTATACACAGACGTTACATTATTCCCAGGTAGCAAGCTGACGTTGTTTATCGTCATTTTGACGTCAAAAAGATCCTTTTGACGTTAAAATGACGACGAATAACGTCAGCTTGCTACCTGAGTTGTTACATTATTGTTACTTGTGTTTACCGGGTGAGAGAAAAATATAGTTACTTTTAGCCTCAACCAGAATTCTCGAATGTTTCTAACGATAATTACGGCTAGCGTACAGTTAAGTTAATCATATTTCGCGTTAGAAATATTCGAAAATTGTGGTTGAGGCCAAAAAGTAACTATATTTCTCTCTCGCAGTTCAGCGTAGCTGTAGAATCGACGCGACGTAGCTTTCTAAGAATATACGAGAGAGTGAAGAAGAAAATAATTCATATTCACTTTGTCGGCTTCGAGGATTTCATCGTGCGATTCTCTTTGGTTGATTCTTGGCAAACATTGTATGAAAAGCAGACACGACGCGTCAGATAACGAACGAACCATAATTTTATCTCATAATTCTTACCGCGGGCGAATTATAATTTCAAATAAATTCCCGCCCATCGCCCGCCCGTTCGAACGTGGCTTTTATATATAAAACGTAGCGTGTTTACGATTTGTAATTAGGAAATATCGTCGAGGCACAATTCATTCCGCATACGTTCTACATACGCGATATATCTTCATGCAGAGATGATTGCGGCAAGACGGAACATGATACTTGAAAGATTACCCCGCTTGGCATGTTATCCCCGATTTTTACGGAATACGATTGCATGAGAAGAAAATCTTCCGAATAAAAGTCACGCGATAGCCTTCAATTTTCGAGTATCGCATTTAGAATCGTCGCTACTTCCTGTCACGGTAGAAATCCCGTAATGTTTGCTACAAGATTCCAGATAATTCTTACCAATGCTTACTCCAAAAAGAATCTAGTTTATAGATTCGCTCACGATAATAACTATACCGATGTAATGTAACTCGGAAGAAAAATGATTGGTCGAAAAGAAGATGTCGAATCGTTTCGACGCTGATTCGATCGTCGTTTCAATCATTATTATCATTGGGTAATAATAATATATTTGTTAAGCGTGGATCAAGAGTTTAAATATCAATTATTCAAGTGTGTGAGGAAAATGTATGTCGGATTGTACTATATGCTCTACACACTCTGCGGATCGTTTGAGTAGCGTAAATGATGAGTTTTTAATTATAAATTATTGAAGCATTAAAAAAGCGTGTTTCGGAGTGCTTCGCACACGTTTAGAGCGTTTGGAAAACGTAAAAGAAATAATATAATACATAATTGTTAAAAAACACGGGAAATGTAATAAATTGCCCTACACGTGCTTTATGGAGCGCTCGAAAGATTGTATGAAAGTTAAAACTTGCAAAGAGTTAAAGTTTCTATAAAGCGTCAATTTTATTCGCTTATTCTTCTTTGACGCTTCGAGAAGCTTTTAATTTTGACTAGAAAATCTGCATTGGAAATTTAATGGGGATAAAGCGATTGTTTCGGTCAAGTTATCAAGTCAATCACAATTTGATTAGCCATGCTTGTGCATGATAATGTAACATTTAAGAATCACATTTTTTCGTTTGCGTAATAATGATATAATTCAACTTTTTCTTGCTCGAAAAAAGAGGAAGAAACAAAAATTGATTGATCGCAAATTCAAGTAGCCGATTTTACATATAAATTTCGATTTCCAATGGGTGCTGCGTTCCAAAATTCATTGTTATTGAAAATTTATTATATATTATACATTGCGTGCACTATAGATTTTTACTGGCAGTGCATTTTGAAATACAACCAGTGAAAGAGAGGCAAATGTCACGTGAGTTTATATACAGATAGCATCTCGTAGCGTCAATTTTAACGTGTTACTGCCACTAAAGTTATAATTTTCATAAAAAACAAACAGTCATTTTAATTAATCGTCTATTTTATATTATTACATATTTGGTAAGTTTTATATTTTACACTCCCAGAAAAAATTTAACATTTGACACAACAACGTATTTAAAGTTCAGCACGTGCAATTGGAGGTTATCTTGAAATATCGTCAGAAAATCCTCATCTTAATTTGTCACTTTGTTGACTTTTCATCGTTTTATAAATTATTTGTATTGTAATTTACTATATAAATTTACCGTGATATATCCGAGAAGCGTATAAAAATATTTTAAACTTTGACATGCATTATAAAAATAAATTATAGTGTTTGATTTTATTGTTGCACGAAATTGAACGCAACGATGAATTTAATCTCTTGTAATAATACTTTTAATAACTAACATTTTTGTCTTTTATTTAACTTTCATTTATGTTTAAATTATATTTACAGATTGTTAGACTACTAATGAACGAGATGGCACCCAGAAATTCTAATTATATCGCGTGGATCGACTTGGAGGTATTGAAATGTTACAAATGACATCTGCACGTAATGATTATATAATGGGGATTAACCAAAAATTAATTTAAATACATGAATCAGTTACATTACATTTCTACAGATGACTGGACTCGACGTAGATAAAGACCATATACTTGAAATTGCCTGCCTCGTAACAGATAAGAAATTAAATATTGTTAGCGAGGAATTGAATATTGTGATACATCAATCAGACGCAGTGTTAGAAAATATGAATGAATGGTGTAAGACGAATCACTCGAAGGTAAGCTTTTGTGAATAATACAGGTGAGCTTTGCAACAATTTCAAGTTGGTATATTTTGAGTTTTCTAACTTAATTACTATATGTTTCAGACAGGATTAATTGAGAATTCTCGTTCAAGTACAATATCAGTGGAAGAAGCTGAGAAGACGGTACTCGAATTTTTAAAAAAACATATTCACCAAAATACATGTCCATTAGCTGGAAATTCAGTGTATATGGATCGTTTCTTTTTATACAAACATATGCCATTAGTTAACAATTACTTGCACTACAGAATTATCGATGTTAGTACAATCAAGGAAATTGCCAGGTAATAACTGATTTCTTCATTTTCGTATAGAAAATAACATGCTAACGCAATTAAACTATTATTATCTATCCTGTAATTTATATGTAAGATAATTTTGATAGAATAATACAATAATGTGAATAAATCTATAATTTTTAGAAGATGGAATCCAAGTGTATGTAACTCGGCACCAAAAAAGGAACTAAAACATAGAGCTCTGGATGATATAAAAGAGAGCATTAATGAATTGAAACATTACAAAAAACACTTGTTTAAGCTGTATTAATTTAATAAACATACGCTAATATAATAAAATCCTCCGAAGGAGCAATATCATATATTTATATCAAACATATTAATATAATATGTGCTATTAATATAATATACGCTAAATATTTAGCGTATATTATATTAATAGCGCATATATTAATATGTTTGATATAAATATATGATATTGCTCCTTCGGAGGAACTCGCATCTGCATTTACAAGCATACGCGCATTCGCAGAAATAACATTGATCTAAGGAAACTCTCATTTATTTAACGCCACGATACAACGGCTTGTATGAAGATACATCCAACTATCACGACAGCTCAGATCAAAATCTGAGACGTTGTTTGTAAATATCTCTCACTGGAATGTGCTTCACAATTTTCAACCATTAGCGACTTAAGTCGGTTCATTATTCAGAACCGTTTCAGCGCGAACGCAACACTGCCCTACCTCTGTGAGTTCCTCCGAGAGCGCAAAAATATTTAAGGTAATTTATTATATAATAATTAGTATTTTTATGTATTTAAAAAATTGTATGTAGAGGAAAGCCTGTAAGAGAAATCAATGTAATTAAATTTATAAGAAATCTCTGAATCACAAACGAAAGTGTGAATATACAGTATGAATTAAAAATTTTTTTTAATTTATTGTATTTAAAAAATAGTATGTAGAGGAATGCCTATAAGAAAACTCAATGTAATTAAATTTAATTATTAAATTTATAAGGAATTTCTGAATCACAAACGAATGTGTGAATATTCAGTATGAATTAAAAATATTTTTTTTATTAAATATAAAAAATTAACAAATTTTATTTCCACGCCATCTGCATAAGTTTTATACTGTTATGTCCATTTCTATCAATGTAAATTAATTTTAATCTAGATTTAACTTACTTTTTATCTTTTTCTAATTCTTGGAATCAGAAAAAGATTAAAAATAAATTAACCCAAGATTAAAGAGCTACTTCCAATCCGGTTAAAATAATTGATGATTAATTTACAGTGTTACCAAGATTAGATAGCATTTCCGCTATCTAATCTTACTGTTATGCGTCGTCTACAATGCAGTCGCAGAACACGTCGCCTACAATAAGTTAGGTTGTAACGTCGTAAGCAAATCAACCAATCGCATTCAAGTATATATA
>VBVR01003775.1:0-16399 GCA_011638315.1 Tetramorium parvispinum
GGGACTAGGGTAACTAATTAGCACATAAATAGCACTAAATTTTTTAATAGGTGCGGATTTTTTTTGCGATGGTGGTGGGGCTAACTTGATAGAGGTGTGTAAATTGCGTGAATTGGGAGAGTTTGCGATATATTTTTCAGACCGGCAATATAAATGAAGCTAATATATTTTCTACTTATATGTATAATATCGTCATCCATTTATACTGTCGCTTTAAAAATATTGTATATACATATATGCGAAATAGCATATATTTATAATATTAGCTTCAATCATATGTATAATTATATTATTAATAATATATTGATTTTTTAATGGTGCAGGTTCATAATTTAGAACCTGAATTTGAAATTTTGACAATATGCGTAAATTTTGAAAATTATGCATAAATAATCTTATTTTTTATTAAGGTTTCGCTTTTTTCGAATATCCATCGGACAAAAATTAATCAATCTATAGAGGCTTTCCACTCAAAATCACGATACTAGGCTAATAATCAAAATCGCGCATTATTTTATAAGGAATTCCCGAAATTAACTACAAATTAACTTTCAATTTTATTTGCGATAATCGTATTATTTCAAACGTTCAAAATCAGACAACTAGCTCAATTTGTCTAATTAAAGACTTAACTCGCGTGATCAATATATAGTATCTGACAGCGAGAAGAAAGATCCTCGAAAAGTGGAGAGCGAGCTCAATCTACAATGAGAATCATCTTCAGGCTTCACCGGTATGACCGGTTGCCTGCCCCTCTACACACATTAAAGTCAATTATCAAGGTTATCCGCGAACGCCATTTAAACAGCGATCGCGCTTGAGAACATAATAATTGTTGCGAGATTATAAACTAATAACTAGCATCAATACTAGGTGTATGAAGTTGCCCCCCCCCACCAAGAATTAAAAAAATAGTTCTGTCTTGAGTTCTGTCTTGAGTTCTGTCTTGAGTAATTTTTTTTACTGCTTGAAACTATTTTTTTAATACTTGGGGGGCCAACTTCACACTCCCCAATATTTTGTATGGCACTTTTGAAAACATAATTAAGAAAACGTTGATTACAGTCGTGTGTGGATTAATTATCGCAATGAGTCTTTCACACGAGACCTCGGACAACGTTTCCGAAAATGCGACGCGACGGAACGTCTGCTTATACGATCGCCGGCGATTTGAAGCCACATAAGAGCCATTGAGCGGCTCGTGGCACTGCTGTGTTAAGATTGCTCTTTCCCATCGTTGGGTTTTGACACTCTCAGGATACCGAGCCACCACTTCCAACTTGAGCGCCTATGCGCTTTGCCACATAAGAACCATTGAGTGGCTCGTGGCAATGCAGTGTTAAGAGTGCAATAGGTACAATTGGTTTCTTCGTCTTTGGATTTTTATCCTCAAGGTGTAAGGCCATCCCACCAAAATTGTATCCGTTGAGGAATTATCGCCACGCAATAGCTTTATGCTTCAAAAAATGAGCACTCATCTCGGTGCTTACTTATTAGCTTATTAATGTATTACGCTAACACAGTAATTGACGGTACTAAATATTTCATTTGATGTACCACGGATTAATTTTTAATAAACGATCAATATCACGCGGTTCATCATATATCATATACTCTTGTAATTGAGTGGCAAATTTTATCTAAATGAAAGATTCAAGATGCAATATAAGAAATATTCGAAATTAAAAAATATATATAAAAACATATTGATGCATAAAGATCACAAAGTAAAAATTTATAAGTACTATTTTCTACACAGTGCTTTCTCAATTCTTATCTCTAATAAACGAAAAGATTATATAAATCGTGTGCCATGTAAAGTATTTTCGCGCCTCTTAATGTGCGAGTATATGTATACTCAAATATTTAATTTCCTTGTATTTTAAATTAAATTCAGTAGATTCTGTTGATTACTGTCGTTCCTATATATTACTCTTTATTTTACGAACTCATTTACATTGCTTAAGAAAATGTCTTATTTTACTCGATTTTGAAAGAGTAACCGGAATTATTGCTGCTTTAATTCTAATTTTGTGAATATACTGCTATCTGATCGATATGTATATTTATGCAAATTTTAACTGTAACAAATTATTTAAATCCTTTCGAAATTAAATTTTGAATTTCTTATTAATTATCATATTTTAAAAATTATTAAATTCAATGATTATTTTGAGATTAATATTTATTTTATTTCTATCGATAAATAAAGAAAAAGTATGAAATAATTGCAATATATAATTGCTCATTAATAGCATGTTTAAAAAAATAAAAAACAATTTATATTATATAATAAATTAAGTCTCATAGTACAACATTAATAGCAGTAATCCGACATAAATAGTTTTAATAGCATTTGTATGAAAGATGTCATCTCTTTGACGGAGGGAATATACGGCTGTAGCTGATCGCAGGGTCTACCCGTCTGAAAAATGACTGGGGAACTTTTCTCCGTTATCGAGGTGTCCGTGACTCCCGGGTCGCTCTTTCAACGGCGTAATTACGGATTAGATCGATGGAAGATTGCCTCCAACGGCAGACTGCGAGAAGGGCAACCTCGAAATCGCGCGTATGGGATCGATACGCAGGCGTATTTATATACGTGTAACGTTCGTATACGCGATGCAAACGCAAGAGACGCGTGCGGCCGAATCATCAAGAGCGGCTGCGATGTCTCCCTCTCTCTAATGTATCTTGTGGTTTCTCGGAACCGAAGCGGGTCGGCACGTGTCCTGGTATTTGGGACACGTGCCGGTCGCTCTTGAAAATCGATATTTCTTTGTGCGCAACACAATATATCTCATATGTACATTTTAGCGCGCGTAAGAATTCACGCAATGCCGTAAACCGTAAGCAAAGGGTTGTCACGTCGTCGCTTCGCGTCAGCATTTTTAAAAGATCAACTTTAAAATGCTGCTCGTAAATTACAATAACATTTTAACAGATTGAGTGGGTTTTTGCGTTATAGATTAAAATAAAAAAGAACGAAAATTTTTAATGAAAATTAAGTAATTACGACGAATAAATTATATAATTACTAAGAATAAATTAAAAGTTGAATTAAAATTGATCCTTGTCACTAATGCCTAAAATCTATGTTCAGTGCTGCATCTACAAATTCTCACGTTTTGATTTAGACAAGTCAGGAAGGAAGGGTAAAAAAAAGTGCCGCAGACACGTAGTACAAAGCGCATGATAGTATACAATGTGTTTTTTCGCCATTATGTATTCGCCGTTACCCCAGTAACAAAAACTAATCGTTAGATTGATTATTCAGCTGAGCGATGCGTAAAAAACCAGTTAGTTAGAAAATTCGGGATTACGGAGCAGATTGCACGCGTGTGTGGACGTGTGTGACATAGCCGATAGAAGAGAGCCTGACGGCATAATGTGGTAGGGTAGGCAGGGTGGGACAGGGTAGGGTATTGGTAGGGTGTGTAGGATAGAGATGATCTGATTACGGGCACATCATGGGAAAGTCAGCTTGCGAGCCGAGGGGGTAGAAATGCGCGATTCACCCCGGTATCCCATTGTACCGACGAGTGTCACCGACGCGTATAATTCGGCGAGATCGACGCGCATCCACGTGCTCCGCATTAAAGCTACACCGACGACGGCGCAGAAAACGTGAAACACGGACGTTAGGGGTGAGAACGCGACACGGTGAGCGTTGTACGCCGATGTAAGGCGGTTAAATGCGGGACTTGAAATCCCATCTACATATGTATTCCGGACAGCGGTCACGCTTCCTTCGTCAGGGCGAGCAACGCGGGTCCGGCTTTAACCCTTTAGTCGCGGGAAAGAGAGAGGGATCCTGAACGCGCGCGCGAGACGGTACTGATCAACGGCGCTTTTTTTTTGGATCGCTCTCGAGTGAGGAAGCCATGTTCCTCGGACAAAAGCTGCACTATCGACGAGAAATATAGGTGCTCTATACAGTCGGTACAGCTTTTGTCCGAAAAGTGGCAGTTCTTCGCTTGAAATGGACCCGAAAAATACTGTTATTCGAAACTACCTCGTGTTCAGGATTACTTCTCAATTCTCTACTTATATTTAACAAAGACTGAAACTTTTGTGGTAAAAACAAGTGAAACTGTCGATCGATTAAAGCTTTTTATGATCAACTTACGATCCTGTTATTTCAAGCTGATCGATATGAATTAATTTGGAATAATGTCTCAAACGAGTTTCCTTGCGTTTAAAAATTTAACAGATGTTATATTTTCTCATACTTTTCTCAATAATTATTTACTTTTATCTTAACAATTTTTATGTCGAAAGGTATAAATAATTTTTTTCAGTTCAATCTCCTCTTCCGATTAAACATGTTTCCATTTCCCCAAATAAGACATAATGTCTCTCCGTTTCGCATGTCTACGATCGCGTCATTGTTGCATTTATGTCACATCAATCCGAACTCGACATACATGCATCAACGCGGTCCTGTCATTCGGCGACCGGAGGAACAAGTAAATTCGATTCGGCGGTCAAATGGGAAACGGTCGAAACTACCGCACGCGCGACACACTAAGGAACTGTGAAGAAAAGACGGTCCACAATGGACCGTTTATCACCAGTCGTGATACCGAGGCACCGGCCCGCTCGGGCGGCGCGCGCCTTTCTGCCCCGCGGTCCATCAATAAAACCCGAGTGATTTAGCGAGTCCCTGGACGGATGGACGAACGAACGTACATGCGGGCGGATGGACGGGCGGGCGAGCACGCAGAAGGTAGAAACCGTAGCGCACCCACGAATTTCCAAGATAAAGGGGTCAACAATGGCCCGGGCAACCGATGGTTGGTATTCGACCGGTGTCGAAACGACGGCTTCCAATCACTCGCCGATAACAATGCCTGGTGCCGCTGGTTTATAAATCCGCGCATTGTTGCTAACTTAAAAGCTCTCTCGACGACCGAGCCGCGAGAACGAGAGAGAGAAATGGAGAGAAGAAAGAGAGAAAAGAAAACAGGATGGAGAAAACGAGTCGACGACGAAGAGGACTTAATAGATAGAGAAGAGAAATAAAGATGGAGAGAAATAGATTTTATTTAACCTATAGGGAGAGTGTGAGAGAGAGAGAGAGAGAGAGAGAGAGAGAGAGAGTGTGCGTGTGTGTGTGTGTGTGTGTGTGTGTGAGAGGGAATCCGCTCGAAATCTTGGGCGCTGAAAGCGGAGGCGCTAAGGCGGAAGGACCACGACGCGAATAGGGAAGAAGGGGAGGGAGGAAGAAGCGTTTGCGAGAAGCGGGAGCGAGAAAGTGGTGGCGGGAGCTTGAGAGCCGTGTAAAAGCATTGAGAGCACTTTAATGAATACGATTAGGGGCGTTAACTGTGAAGGATTGCCAACCCGAAGAAAGCGTCGCTCGCGCGAGAAAGCCTTCTCTTCTCTCCCTCTCTTCTTGCTTCTGTCTCTGCCGACGTCCCCCCGTCATGATTTTATTTTTGCGTAACGCTAACGGGTCGAGCTTCTCTTGATCAGACCAAATTTATAAATGCCTTCTTAAAACTGTCTATTGTTCGAGTGAAAAAGTATGTTTACAACTCAATAAAAAACTTGTGTAATTCTAGAACGCTATCGTTTCTTCACTATTGATAAGATAGATCTAGAGTCGTGAAGGAAAAAATATATCCATCGCGATTTGATTTATAACTGGCCGATTTTCTATTAATATACGCCTAGGATTTTGGTATTAATGAGTTTCGCAAAAAGCCAAGCAAATCAACTCCATGAAGTACAAAGTAAAAAAGTCTATGAAATCGATAAAGTTCTAAATGTGCTCTGGTACTAGAGTTAGAAAAGTTACAAAAGTTAGAAGTTGATTTCTGAGAAGTTCAAATGTGAGACTAAATAATTTTTATAACCGTAATGTTAATTACAACGATTTTTCAGGCCTTTTTCGACAGAACGAGAATAGGCAATGATCGAATAAATAATTAAGTATAGAAAATAATCGCGATCGCTGCTCATTATTATCGCATATTTTAATTACCCTCTGCCATCAAAATAGGGAGAAAGTAATTTTGCATCTTGTTATTTATTCGTAGAAATACGAAACACGAAGATGAGCACGATATTTAATAATTGATAAATAGTGGCGAATAAAAGGACAACGGATATCAGAATTGTATATTATGCAAACATGATAAACAAGTTCACTCACTAGTCGTTGTACCCTAGCTAAGTACGCTCTCGGCTCTGTACCTGGAAAAATTAATACATTATAATTATTATTTTATCATGCATTTTACGTACATTAATTACCTCATGTTATTTAATTATTTCCATTTTGGCTAAAAGGCAACTATATATAGAATAAATTATATAAATAAATATTCGAACACATTTCATTATTTAATTAAATCTTTCGATTATTTAATTATTTCTCGCGTCAGTTATTCACGCGATATTTTTCTCGCCTATGTATTAAATTTCCATCGCGAAGTTCAATGAGCAAAGATATTTAGAAAAAATTTCAAATTGAAGACCTATATTTGTCATCCAGGGAAAATGTGAATAAATAACAAAATATTCGACTTTTGAAATTAATTACATGCCATTAAACTTTATATTGGCCTGTTTCTGTTGCAAACGAATATCGTTATGAATATTTATATAAATAATAGATATTTTTAACATATGATATTTATCCTGTATCCTACGATAATTATTTTTAAACACTTTAATTAACACTTAATAAAAAGCTACACAATTACGAGCACGTGTATTACCACAGCAAATATTTAACTTTTTCAAAGAGGAATTTTTAAAGAATTAAAAAATTTTTTTTATAAAATAACATTTAGGAATAATTTTTTTTCAAATACGTTTTATTTGATTTAAATCTATACCAATTAACTGTACGTTACTCGTGCAAAATGTAAAATACATTTAGAAATCTACTAAATTCACAGTAAAACGATTATCGATAGAATGCTGCACAAATTGTTTCACGATTAAAGAACTTTTGCATTTATCCTTATTTAAAATATGTGGAATATCATTAATCTTTACTTAATTGTAAATCATCAAAGGGAACAATGAAAATTGAAGTATAATATTAAGCTGTATTAAAAGAGTAATGTAGAATTAAATAAAGAAGAAAAATGTGAAAAGGATAAAAAATATTGCGGTGAATATTTAATCGCGACGTTGTTCACTTTTCCTAGGCCAGCAATATAAAATTAAACGTACACGTGCCGGTATCCGTGAGAAAATTAAATAACACATAAATAATTAATTTTACTCACCAGCCAGGGTACTGTGTAGTCTGCTCCGCCGGGTGCTGCTCCGATGTCCGCAAAATCCTCCTTAGAAATGTACCACTCCAGGAATCGATGTACATCGGAAACAAACACTTCACTGTCACACGATTGAACGAAAATTTCAAAAGTCAATAGCACACACACTTTGCTTCGTCCAAAAGTTCGCGAGTCCGGAAATCACTGCACACGTAACCGCGCGGCCGATTATTATGTCCCGATGGAACGGATTTCTCGGTGTTTCGCCGCGGTTCGCACGCCGAGCGAGCGAGACGAGCATCTTGATGACACGAGTACCGCGGATCGCGATTCGAAAATCACTGCGCACGAACACGCGCCCGCATTCTGTGTATATACGCGAATCAAACGACCGTAACACATCGTTTAATCGAGAAACTTGCCGAATACAACGCCGATGAATATCAAGCAACGGTTATTGTCGGCGATTATTAGCGAACGAACTCATCGATTCGTCACACATGTGAAAACGCGAGGAGCGCACGATCCGATCCTCGCGACAGCCGGCACGACTCTGCGCGTAAAGTTATTTAAAAAAAAATACCTGAACGTAGCGGGACGGGGAGTAGATACGAGCTCGGCCTCGGCGTTTTGTTTACAATGTCGATGCTCGGCGCAGTTCGGCTAGGCGCGAAGACGCCGTGGGCGGGCATTCCTGGAATTCGCTGACGAGGCAGGCCGGTCGCTTTGTTTACGTTCACGGCTCGTAGCTACTGTATGTATGTATGTACATACATCGCGCTATACTATCGCGACGAGTTTTACACATCGATCTACAATCGATTTTCTTTTCTCCTCTGAAGGTACGCGCGAGCGCTCTCTCGAGCGCGCCAAGTGTCATGGCGTCTTGAAAGCAACTTCACGTCGCAACGAAATCCGCGCTTCTAATCTAATACGCGACAATGAGATATTTAATGAAAAATGATCTATTTCAGCGCGCTGCGTCCAGCGAGAAACTCTCCGAGCACGTTTCGAGCCTCTCGGAGGTTTATTTTTGACGATATATCAAGGATTCACCGAGACTCCTGTTCATTCCGAAGCGCGGCGATGTCGATTACGAACGTCGCCGCGTCGATGCGGCGTCGCTCGCAAAGATCCGCGGTAACCGATAGGCTCCGACGATCGCCCGTCGCTTCAATCAGCACTTCCGACAAGAATTCGTGTCTCATATTCACTCGAAACCAGCAAAAGTTGCGATTAACCGCGCGAGCGCTCGTGCGACATGCGCTCTGGACTGCCGCGCCGCGAAACTGTCATGCCGGCCAGGCGCGCGCGCGGCAACGTCGAGACGTTTGAAATATAATTTAAAATTGAAACTTTTAATCAGACTTTATACATCCTTCGCAACAAGCCACGATGCTCGGCAACGTTTTATTCGGCATCTTTCACATAGAATAAGTGCGTCAAAACTGATACGCACAAACAAAACGCGAAAAAATTTATTTTTATTCCAATTTCAAATTGGCACGAAGTTATTGGCGTAAGGTTTAAATGGAATAGCGAGCGATTCACAGAATATCGAAATGTCTTCGTATATCACAGCGTGAAATTGTAATATTAAAAATTTTCGTTTAAAACTTTTCTTGTGATTAGAGACGAACATCTGTTGCAAAATTTACATTACCTATTGAATTTATAGATAGATATTATTTCTCTCGCTTCTTTCTTTTCTTTTCTATCGTTATAAATCGATCTTACTCCTCGAAACGTGTTTTTTAAATCTATAATATAAAAATTGAGTTATAAAGAAATAGAATAATTTTGTATTCTTTTAACAGTCATGTACATATATGTGTGATTTTGATAGATTTTATATTAGATGCAGGAATATAAATTTCCAAGTCAAATTCTTCACAGCTCTTGTCGGAGAGCTTTCGCTATTATTTGCACCAGCGTTTAAGAGTTAAAGCGACTTCAATAGACCTCATATATAAACATTACGGGAATATGTTTTCTGCGAGACGAGTTTTAGAATCATGCGACATTTCACATTTCTTTTTTCTCCACTCGCGTTAACGAGTAAATTATAGACCCTTCGAGCGCTTTCGTTCTCGAAGCTGGGAGAAAAAAAGAATTTGCCGCCTGTTGACAGATGCACTTATCTTTCGAGTTGAGGCCGCCGCCGTGCTATCGGCATGCAAACGACAAACCATTTCCTATGCACACCCTCGTTAGTTTTCTTGTCAGTCGGGCCGACGCGAATAATCTGCCTCGTTAACGAAACGGATAGAAGCTGCCTACGCGATGTGTAACACGCCGGAGAGTGCGTGCGCGCAGTTATCTGCGGCTACTAATTGTCGAGATATTTAATTAGAGAACAGCCGACTATCCGCTATCTCGGTACTCGTGCGTTAAGAGAAAAATTACTCTAGCGTTCGTCAGAGCGCGGCATCCTCGGCCGAAAGTCACGTGCCGCGTGTCAAGCGCGAATCCCACGCGTTTCTCTTATTTATGTCTATTTCTACCAATGCAGATTAACTTTAATCTCGGTTTAACTTACTTTTAATCTTTTTCTAATTCTTAGGACTAAAAAAGGATAGAAAGTAAGTTAAACCGAGATTAAAGTTAATCTGCATTGGTAAAAATACTAAAAATGGACAATTAGAATACAAGCTTTTTGCCAGCCAAACTGATCAGTTTCGTAAAGTTAAAAGTATAAAGAAAATGTATGAAATTATAAACTGAAATAAAATAATAAAATGAAAATCGAAAAATGAATCTGTTCTAATTATTTTTATTCGTGTTCTGCGACTTTTCTTCGATTAGCGATCGCAGCAATAAAGCTGGCAACTGAAGTCGGTGGTTGCAAAGCTCCAACGAGAGGTAGCAAGAAAGAGCGCGGCGAATCCCCGACGAAACTCGTACGTCAGCGGTATCCCCCCCGTTCCGGGAGCTATCCAGGATCATCCTCCCCGTTCGCTCGCGCAGGCCCCGATTAATTAATTCCTACCTCATTAGCGAAGCGCGGCAGCCGGGCAGCGTTTCTCCTCCCGTGCGCGCGCCGTAAGTGGCGGCCGGATATCGCCGAAGCTTACGCAGATACGAGGCCCCGGCATATTGCATATTATTAATAACAACTGTTTGCGGACGGCTTTTCCGTTTTCCCCGCATTCCCTCCCGCCTCGTCTCGCCGCCCTCGCTGCCAATTTGCCGGCCAGATATTGGATTCGGCCGCGTTAACAACGCCGCATTATCGGCGCGGCCGGTGATAAAAGACCGCGCGCCGCGCGATGTCCAGCGGTCTGGTCCTCTTCCCTCCCCGTCCCTCTCGATGTTTTTCCAAGGGCGGTCGTTATCCCCTTGTAATCGTATCCGTGTCTCGTTAACGACGGACGAGTCTAGATTTTATACTATCTCCTGCCTCCCGACCGTTCGCCGGTGCGATCAAAGCTCTCTGTCTCTTTCTCTCTCTCTCTCTCTTGTTTTTTTTCCCCATTCAGTTCTCGGAACGCTATCGCGCCTCGTTCGCCGTGGAAAAGTAAGATCCTGACGCAGAGCCGCGTGTTAAAGTTACATTGGTATCAATAACGAATTCTGTTGGACACGCTAATTTGCGTATGGTGCTCTGATGCATATTAAAGGTTGCCTCTCAGCGCTGTGCACAGTAACAGAAAAACATAAGCACATGATGCAATGCATATAATATATATGAGCAATTTTCCAATGAAACGCTTAGCGTAAAGCCGCTATGCCGGCAAAATGGCAAAATTCATGCCGGCTGTCTCAATGGTCGTGATATTACCATGCTTATGCGCTTTGATAAATTCGCATATGGTGAACTGTAAATGGATCCCAGCGGAATCCACAACGTTTAACAATAATTGACCTAACGATATGAATACTACAAAAATCGTCATGTTAAAACGTTTCGAAAAGTCTGTGATGCTCAACGACAATTGATAACCGTTATCGAAAGGAGAATTTACACGTTTACATTTTTTTCAACATATCTAGCTGCAAAGGTTCCGTTCTTTCGTCGTATAAATGCGGTACGCATTTTCCGCAAAATGCAACACATTCTACATCTGATCTCTCATATGTAAATTGCGCTTATTTATTCTCACGTTTAATCAACGAGGTTTAAGAAATGCCCGTTTTGCAAACAAACGTTCGTTTGACGTATCGGCACGAAAAGCAGAGAGGAAACGAGAAAGAAAGAGAGAGAAAAAGAATCCCCGAGCTCGAAAATGGTGGAAAAATGTCCGAGAAGTTTTAGTTAAATTACTTAGACCGTGGGATTGCCCCGTCGGACGTATACGACAGGGGATAGCGAAGTCGAAAGGAGAAAGGGGGCGAGAGAGAGAGAGAGAGAGAGAGAGAGAGAGAGAGAGGAGAGTTGTGTGGGTGAAAGTGCATTTGTGTGAGAGCGCGCGGGGCGGCAGGGGGAAGTGAGCTATCCCTAGCTAAGAGGGTTTGCTTGTATCCCCCGAGATGCGCATACGTCATCCGATTAAAATTAGTAATTAGCTAATTAACTTAAGCGCGCAGCACTCCAGACTAAGTAAGTTGACCGCCTGATTATGATGCATCGCTTCTGAGTTCGGTTTCGCGCGAAAAAGGCGCAGGCCGCCGGCAGAAAAACCTGCTGGCAGAACGAGAAAGGATGAGACGGAGGTGGACTTTCCTCGCTAGAGAATCTCTTTGGAGAATCCTTCGCTGCGAAAGGAGGAAAGAGAAAGAGAGAGAGAGATCAACTCTTTGCGATTTATCTGTGTAACTCGACGGAATACTTTGCGGCCGCGGTAGCTGTTGGCAAATATAGAATCTCGAAAATTGCATCATAGATTTTTGAACTTGCAAAGTCCCGAAAAGTCATGATTGCGAAAATTGAAAACTAAAACAATGTTCCGAAAGTCATGATCTCGAAATGTAAGAGATAGAATGTCTCGAAAAATTATATACAATTGTCACATTTTTCAAGTTTTAAAGTTAAAGTTAATCAGGCCGTTGGATCGTTTTTCAAATTTCGACACATTTTTTTAGAATTTTACATATCCTTTATTTTTAACAGTATCCAATTTTATGTAATGCCGATTCATTATCCGAAGTAACGGAAGCACCTGGGAAGCGTTCGGGATACGTTCGAAGATAAAAGCGAAGGATAAATAAGTTATATATCGAATGACGTTTCAATTCGCCTCTCGCGCAAGAGGGGCGAGGGGAGTAGCTTTTTGTCCGGACCGGAAACGCTCCACGGATGCACGCGGTGTTAAAGAAGGACAGATCTTTTGCCACGCGTGTCAGGGCGACGCGTTGCGCGACGAGGGTGTGAAAATTGACGTATTATATGCACGAGATGATATCTATGGGGAGAGAGAGTCGATCGTATCTCCGTATCCGAGACGCTGCTCGCGGAGGAGGGACGTGAGCGCCGAGAGTGATCCAGAAGTGCTTTCTCGTGTTCCTTAACTAACCGTTCGCCGGTCCTCCGGACGTCTCATCGGTCGCACTTGCCTGCACCGAGAAAGGAAAGAGAGAAGGACGACGAGAACAACGAGACGACGACGACGACGGCGACACCACTAAGGACCCCCGTATCTTCGCCCACACCCTTATCTTCTCTGGTCGCTCTTCGCCTCCCCGCCTACCTCCGCCTACTGCCGCCAGCCGCGCGGTTATCCTCAGAAAAACTTCGCAAATGGCTTCGAGACGTTGCAGGTATGCTCTCACCTTGGCTATCCCTCGCAATTTGCAATGGTCGCGCGCGCGCGAGGTAAGCGAGCACTCTTTCCGAAGGACTTTCTCTACACAGAGTGCTGAAATAAACAATATATGTACGAACTTTGGGATTGCGTTGTGAATTCAAAAACGCGGCGAAAGCTTCCCGTAAAAGTGGATCCCTGAAAAGCGGGAAGTTGAATCTGAGAGGTTCCTCTTCAAATCGCGAGCCATTAAAACAGCCTCTCGCAAATTAATCCACGTAATCTAATTTCAATTTAATTTAATTTCACCTTATTTCAAATAAAGCGGATTTTACTCGACTGAAAGATTTTATATATTACGTAATAAGATCGAATTATTAAGATATTAAAAATAGGAGAGAAAAAGAAGATTGATGTTTAAATGATATTTTTTGACAATCTCTGCGGGAAATTTCTTTCAGTCTCAAAGTAAGACGGACGCAACGCGAGGAGAAAATGCGGGACGTGAATATTTCTTTCAAAGATACAATTGTGATTTACGATATTACACTACAATGAAAATATCCTGATGTGTAGATACATAAATAAATTAATTGGTTATACTTTTCCCTAATATAATAATACGACCGCTCTGTGTAAATTATCCAAACGTAAAAGAAAGATGCAAATATATATCGAATTTTCCGTGTCGTGCGAGACCTTGCCTTTCGGGATGAATCTCGAGAGAAGATTATCCGCCGGTCTCCTTCGAGACAGATTCGCGACTCCGCTCGCTAAGTGACAGTAACGTAGCCGGAATTGCGACCATCGGGAAGGCTCGGAAGTAATGTGTCATCGTTAAAGGATTGTAAAGGATGTAGGGAGCTGTCTCCGCCTTCGTTTTCTCCTGTTACGGTCGATACGCCCTTCTTTTCTAGACGGAACTCCGATTTTCCCCGGGGCGAACGTTACTTCGCACCGCACCTATTAAATCCGTTAAATAATTTTGCAAGTGGGTTCATCGGAAAGCGTGGTCGGCGTTTAAGCGCTTCTTTCTCTCTCTTTGTCGATCCCCGTCAATTCTCGCGTGGTTTTGAAAAACGATGTTCCCTCGTCCGACCCTTGACGTTACTTTCGCGCTCGCGTCCCCTCGACGGCGCCCGATAGCCCGCGCTATCGGAAGGATATCGATTCCTCGTGGCTCGGCAAAGCACCGCGGTGGCCGGGAGAGACGCCGAGGCTTTCGATTCCGAAGTAACGAGGTCCGGTAATGGAACCCGTATGTGTAATTTACCGCAGAACTGGAGGCGCGCGCGCTCACGTGTGCACGCAAACACGCGAACGCATCCACCCACACGCAAAGCGGCTTGATTAAAATTTCTTTGGAACTCTCTCTCTCACTCTCCCCCTTTTCATCCCTCCCTTTCCGTTCCTGCACGGTGTTCGTTTGTCTCTCGGCGAGCGTCTCTCGATTCGGGGATGCTCGTCAACCTCGATGCGGGCTCCCGCGGAACAACGACGTGCGCTTCGACCCGCTTAACGGACAATTAACGTCGGGATCCCGGCACTTGGCGCGTAACGAGCGCGTGATTTCCAACGAGAAAAGAAAAAACGACGGGTAAATTCGATCGCGCCCGCGCCTCCCGAACTTTCGGGATCGCTCTCCGCGAAAGCTTTTCTCGTTTTAGCTCCTGAGGCGTCACGAGGCCCATCCGCACGATCTTTACGAGATCGGAAATGGTCGCACGTAGAAGACATTTTGAGCCTCAAGAGAATCATACCTCTTCTTCAGCAGTCGCGTTTGATATCCAGAATTTGTCCACTAAGCTGTTTCTAAGGGACAAATTTTCTTACTGAGATATCGATCGCGCTCTAAAAGAATTATTTAGAAAAAAATATCAAATTGAATAAAAGGAGGCAAACGAACCGATGCAAGATATTCGTGCAAATTTATTTTAAATGATATATAGTATAAATAATAAATTATGATTAAATCTGTCATCGGGTCATCTGCTTTCTTTTATTCATTATTTTTATAACGAATATATTACTTATTTAAAATACGTTACGTACAATCTGGAGGAGTCATTCTATGAGAATAATCTTAGGAATATACTAATTTTCCAACAAGCGTATGTATATAAAACATACATGAGCAGCTTGATGACTTCATTCTCCTTCTTTTCTTCCGCTACGGAAAGAAGGGAGAAACGAAAAATATACTCGAAAGAATTTTCTAATTAAAAACGCTCGTTTCATAAAGCAAGTGCGCCTTGGTGAGAGTACGAGAAAGAGAAAGACGGAGAAAACTGATGTAAAAAGTATATTTAGAGATCCCTCCCCCGCTCTCGTTCTCCCTCTATTGATACAAAAGTGCAGCACCTTCCTTATTCATCCCTTTTACCGCGAAAAGCGAGATAATTAAAGAACTTTGAACAATAATGTATTAGCCCCTACGTTTTTTCGCGCCGCCGCGAACTCAACGATTCGCGAACATTTACACTCGGTGTGGCCTATACATTTTAGAATCTTTATAAAATTCTTCAACAAAAGAAGGATAGATTGTCAAGTAGTTCCGAGTTAACGGAGAATGTATGTAGTACATACGTATGTACAAACCACTCGATACAGTTTGAAATTCGTTAATTTGCGAAGAATCGAATATCTGGAAGAAAAAACATTTGTAAATCGTTAATGACCCAGTAAATACAGAGCATTAGTTACATTTATATTATGACTTCTCACTCAACAATGCAAGTGTAATGCAACGCGTGTGTTTACTGGGGCGATACGTCTCTGGCTGTAACACGTCCAGGCGACAGTTCCTCCTCGCATTCCTCAGCTTCTATTTCTGTTGCGTTGAATGAAAAATAATCCTTCCGAATTGCGCGACGTTCAAAACAGTCGCGTGTAACGTAAACGCAGCCCTCAGAAATGGCCGCGCTTTGGTACCGATGATGCGCTACCGAAAGTAGGTTTCCGTGGGATCTCGAGCGTGAACCAGCTGTAGTAGGTACCCGAGGTGAATTGATTAAAATCGAACCGCGGCGGCGCGGCGCGCACGCTAACAAAGGAGAATTGCGGCACGGAAAGGGTGAAGAGAATGTGGGTGGACGTGTAGATGGAGCGTAGAATGGGGAATGGGCAAACAGAGCGCAATTAACGTGCAACCATTAAATATGTACGCGCGCGTTGCTACAGCGCGTTGCGACGCATGTGCGCAGGTCGGCCTCGCAAATACATCGAGTATATCGGATACACCCTCCCCGTTCATCCCTGTGTGCGTTACGAGCGAGCGAGAGCGGGTCGCGCGGCGTGGCGTCTCTTCCCGTGGCTTGTTGGCACAGCCGCTTGATTAGCTCCGCCATATTTACATGTCATTAGCCGATTGTTTGTCCAAGTCGGTAACTCCACCGCTCCCACCCTCGCGTCGCCGCAGTTTAGTCATTTTTTCCCAGCGGGAAATCCACCCGCGATTCGACGGAACGTCCGCGCCGAGCG